>JAAWWB010000594.1:0-75006 GCA_018804465.1 Populus tomentosa | reverse complement strand
TTAGATGTCAATTAGAAGCCTTTGTTGTTGAGCTTACCTTTTCTAATTAATAAGATCATTGGATTTTTCATTTTTTTTTCATTTATATTTTTTTCACATGCATATTTACACTAAACACTTTTCACTTTTAGAAAACCTGAAAGCGAATCTTCTATAACACCATATACACCTTGCAAAAAGAATGAATAACCAAACCATAACAAATATGTAATAGCTATGGAAAAAGAAGAAGGGGATGAAAATGATATCAGGGAATTCATAAAATAAATGGAGCAACATGAATAAACCTGGAAGCCCGCTACAGAAGAACTTGAAACCATAAATATAGGTATTGATCAATTTAAGAAGGAACTAAAAATAGAAGCCTCAGCTACTCCCAAAGATAGAGCATAAATGATCACCCTATTACAGGAGTATACATATGTTTTTTCATGGTTTGCATATAGATATCGTATATATAGAATATCACTGGTAGAAAGATACAAAGTGGTCAAAAAAAAGTTGAGAAAAACTCATCTTAACATCTTGATCAAGGTCAAGATATAGATTTAAAAGAAATGGGATGCTGGTTTTTTAAAAATAGTTAAATATCCACAATAGGTATCTAATGTAGTGATCATACCAAAAAAAGAGGGAAAGATAAGAGTCTGTGTGGATTTTAAGGATTTAAACAAGGCTAGCCCTAAAGATGACTTTTCCTTGCCACATATAAATGTTTTGGTCAACAATGTTGTATGTAGTTCTATATATTCCTTCATGGATGGCTTCTCAGGGTATAACCTGATAAAAATAGCTCTGAAAGATAAAGAAAAAAACACTTTTATCATGTTGTAGGGAACATTCTGTTACAGGTGATGCCATTCAAACAGAAAAATACAGGGGCCGCTTACTAGAGGACCATAATGATGTTATTTCATGATATGATGCATAAGGAAATTAAGGTGTATGTAGATTATATGATTATTAAGCCCATGAAAGGAGAGAGTCATGTCTAGATTTGAAGGAAGTTGTTTAAGAGATTAAGAAGGTACAATCTGAGGCTCAACCTTGCAAAATGTTCATTTGGAGTTAAGTCCGGTAAGTTGCTAGGATTCGTGGTGAGTGACAGAGGAATAGAGGTGGATCTCGATAAAGTGAAGGCCATTCAATTTATGCCATCTCCTAAGACAGAAAATGAGGTGAAAGGATTCTTAGGGGAATTGAATTATATTGCCCAGTTCATATTCCAGCTAATAACAACATATGATCCTATCTTCTAGCTATTGAGGAAAAAGAATCATGATACTTGGAATGAGGAGTGTGAAGAAGCCTTTAATAAAATCAAGTAGTACTTGTAAAACTTATATTTGCTTGTTCCTTTAGTATCAGGAAGACCTTTAATACTATATCTGACAATAAATGAAGCAATTATGGGATGTGTACTAGGCTAGCATGATGAAACCAGAAAGAAAGAAAAAAGCTATTTATTACCAAAGTAAGAAATTCACAGAATGTGAGTCTAGATACACAGTGATAGAAAAAGTTATATTGTGCGTTAGTGTGGGTAGAAAAAGGATCACAACATTATATGTTGTATCATACTACGTAGTTGATCTTCAAGGTGGATCCTTTGAGATATATATGTGACAAGCCTTATTTATCAAGAAAAATTGCAAGATGGAAAGTTCTGTTAGCAAAATATAACATAGTGGATATGACGAGAAAGACCATGAAAGGAAGCACAATAGCTGACCAATTGGCTAACAATGCCATTAAAGATTATGAGCCATTTGATTTTCCTGATGAAAACATATTGTTAATTGAGGAAGAATAAAAGAAGATAGATTAGTGGACCATGTATTTTAATGGGACAGTAAATGTACATGAAATGGAGCTGGCATAGTAATAATTTCTCCTATTAAGAAGTAGTATCCAATTTCAGTTAAACTACTGTTTGAATGCACCAACAATACAACTGAGTATAAGGCTTGTATCATGGGTTTGAAAGCTGCATTAGAGCTTAAAATAAAAAAAAGATAGATTTATACGGTCATTCAATGCTAATTATCTGTCAAGTGAAAGGAGAATAACAAACCAAGGAAGAAAAGCTGAGACCTTACCAAGAATATCTATCCAAACTAGCAGATGAGTTTAAAGAGATAGAGTTCACCCATTTAATAAGGGAAGGGAACCATTTCACTATGTTTTGGCTACACTGGTTGTCACTGCCATAATTGATTTTGGATATAAGTTACAATTGATACACATTGATATCACAAATTTTCTAGCTCATTATTGCTTAGTTGAAGGAGAGAAGAATGGAAACCCTTGGTACTATGATATCAGGAGTTTAAAACCAGGAATATCTCATTGGAGCCTCCAAGGTAGATAGGAAAACCTTGAGAAGATTGGCAATGGATTTCTACTTAGATGGAGATGTTTTGTACAAAGGATCATTTGATGAAACCTTACAAAGATGTTTGAATGAGGCTAACACTAGAATTGTATTGCAAGAAGTTTATAAAAGGATATGCTCAACTCATGCTAGTGGGCATATGACGGTAAGGAAAATACAAAGGGTTAGTTATTTCTGAATGATATTAGAAAAATACTACATCAATTATGTTAGAAAAATGTCATAAGTGTCAGGTATATAGTGATAAGATCAATGCACCCCTGATTTCTTTGTTTAATCTAACATTTCCATGGACATTTGCATTGTGGGAAATTGATGTTATGAGGCCTGTTAACCCGAAAGCCATCAATGAGCATAGATTCATCCTCGTGGCTATTGGCTATTTTATAAAATGGGTAGAAGCCAATTCATATACTCATATAACATAGAAGATGGTAAAGGTTTATATAAAATGACTTGATCTATTGATATGGTCCACCAGGAAAGATAGTGACCAACAATGCTTAGAACTTTAATGGCAAGATGATAGTAGAGTTTCATGCCAAGTGAAAAATCAAGCATTCCAATTCCTCATCGTACAAAAAAAAATGAACAGCATTGTAGAAGCTGCCAACAAGAATGTTAAGAAGATTATTTAGAAAATGGTGATCACTTACAAAGATTGGCATGGGATGTTGTCATTTTCCCTCCATATATACCGCACTATAGTCAGGACTTCAACAGAAGCTGCCCTGTGTTCGTTGGTATATGGAATGAAGGCGGTGATGAATTTGGAATTAGAAATCCCCTCATTAAGAGTATTGATAAATAAATTCTGAGCTAAAAAAAGCAGAGTGGGCCAAAGTGAGAGATAGACAATTAAACCTGATAAGTGAGAAAATGATAGCTATAATTTGTCATCATCAACATAACCAAAAAAAGGATGGCCAAAGCACATGACAAGAAGGTTGGACCTCAAATATTCTAGGAAGGAGATTTAGTACTGAAGAAAATATTGTCTTTACCATGAAAGGATTAGAGAAAATATGCTCCAAACTATAAGGGTTCCTATGTAGTGAAAAAGGCTTTCTCATTAGGCATTTTAAAGTTGTCTAGAATGAATGGAGAAGATCTAGCTAGACTTGTGAATTCTAATTCTATAAAAAAGGTATTATGGGTAATGTGTTCATTTTCTTCTAAGTCAATAAAAATAAAATTTGGCCATGAATTCTTCATATAAAGAACCTTTCCTTTCTTTCTTTTTTAATTGCATGATCTCACAACATTTGGAATCCTTTTTCTAAGAGAAAGATCTTAAAAGAAATGGTCTTGTGCATAAGTACGAGAAATGGATCATAAAAACACTCAAGATAAGTGTTTTGTGTTTGAAATAAGAAAAAAGTCATCTTTGTTATCCCTTCCCTTGTGATCTCTATTTGAGCCTATATAAGTTTTTCTTCACAAAAACCTTGACCAGGATCACATCTCACATTGGGAGCAAAAGAAAATATGAGCAAAATGCCAAAATGCACACATGGATCTATGAAAATCAAAACCTAATACCAGGGAGCATCATCATAAAAGGAGAATGACAAGAAAAAGGAAACAATATATATATATATATATATATATATATATATATAAAGGAAAATAAGAAGTAAAAGAATGGAAAATAAAAGAAAATGATGGTTTGATGACACTTTAAGACTGAGGCAAAGATCCTGAAGTAGGACTCTTTATTAAGAAATAGAGTCTATCCAAACAAAGTCCATAAGACTATTTCACAAAGAAAAAGAGGTAGAAGAAAAGTGATCTTGAGTCTTTTACCCTTTAAACACCTTTTGAGCCTTAAAAAACATCCATTTCTTCCATAGCCCATAACCATAGTTTGTGTTACGTGCCTTTAGATGTCTTTTCTAATCAAATGCATACAACCTGGGTTGATAAATGGTGATCTTATTATTCATATGACATGATAAATAAGTAGCGACTTGCTTTTATCCATGTAAGAAAAATATAAATTCTAGCATTCTACGTAGATTTTTCAAGTAAATACTTGAAACCTTAAAAGAGAAAAAAAAAACTAAAGTAGAAAGTCATCTCTTGTAAAAGCCTAACCTAAAGACGACCCATATTCTTAAATCTGATAAAACCTTAAAGAAAAATGCCTAAAGAACTATTTTGATGCATACATTGAAAAATTCAATTCTCATGAACAAAACCAAGTCTTTTAAATATTTGTTTTTTGAAAAAGATTTTTTTATGATGAAACAAAACCAAAAAGCCCCTAAAATGAAAAAAAGGCAACATCAACAAGAGCATTATAGAAAGTAGTGTCAAAGCATATACTCAGTTGGGTAAGAAAGGGCCCAACAAGAAATAAAAGTTGAAGACTTCTTCCTAAGAATATGATGACTAAGAAAGATAGCACAAGAAACAAATCCCGACTCAAGCATATAATTTCTAACACATGAACAAGCTCACACCAAAAAAGAGTTCATAGGAAATCAAAGAAAGGGTGGGACTATATTTCCAAACCAGGTAAGAATGCAAGCATTTAACCCCGAAACATTGCACAAGTTTTGTTTTACAGAAACAATTCTAGAAATCAAACTTACAAAAATCAAAAGACTGATAAAGAAGGAGTCTTTAGAAAGCTCTAGTTGAAAGGGATCACTGAGATTCAGGGTTTCAAGTCAATTGAGTTGAAAAAGACGACAAACATTTTTTGTTCTAGTTAAAGGGGATCGCCAGATTAGGATCTTAGGTTGATCGAGTTAAAGACAAAGATCAAGGTTTTGGTTAAAAGGGGTCTCTGGATTGAGATTTCAGGTTGACCGAGTTAAAGACAACATTTTGGTTCTAGTTAAAAGGAATCACCAGATTGAGATATCAAGTTGATCCAGCTAAAGACAAAGATCAAAGTTCTAGTTAAAGAGGTCTATAGATTGAGATTTCAGGTTAACCGAGCTGAAGGCAACATTTCTAGTTTTAGTTAAAGAGGATCATCAGACTGGGATTTTAGGTTCACCGAGCTAAAGACAAAGACCAAGGTTTTGGTTAAATAAGGTCTTTAAATTGAGATTTCAGATTAACTAAGCCAAAGGCAACATTTTTGGTCCTGGTTAAAAGGGATCATCGAATTGGGATCTCGGGTTAACCATCCTAAAAACAAATACCAAGGTTTTGGTTAAAAAGGATCTCTAGATTGAGATTTCAGGTTCACCGAGATAAAGATAACATTTTTTGTTTTTTGTTCTAGTTAAAAGGGATCGCCAAATTAGGATTTCAAGTTTCTGTTTAAAGGGGGGTCATTAGATTGAGAATTCAAGTTGATCGAGTTGAAGGCAACATTTTGGTTCTAGTTAAAGGGAATGGCCAGATTAGGATCTCAGGTTAACTGAGTTGTAAACAATTTTGACCATAATTTTGGTTAAAGGGGATTGATGCAAAGATAGAGTTTTAGGTCATCCAAACTAAAAGCTTTAAGAGGATTAGTTGTGGAAGAACCTTTTATTCATCTTTACAAACATACTATGTAAAACACTTAAAAAGTCTTTCCTCTATAAGTATTGTAAAGATGGCGCATTTATTGTTACCTATTTTTTGGGGCCCCATATAAATAGAAAACTTCAAAAAAAGAGGAAAAGATAAAATATAAAAAAAATAAAAGAATATGAAAAGAAAAACAATATATAAATATATATATCAGTTTTCAAGAACATATCGGAACTCCTAGGAAATTACCAAAGTCTGGTTGAGGAGGGTTACAATATACAAAATTGGAAATTTTGACCCTGTTGACAAAGAGAATTCAATTTTTGAGGGGTAAAAATAAAAATTATATGTTTAAAGACTCAATTGGATTTTTTCAAGGTTTAATTGAATTTATTAAGGGCTTAATTGCAAAAAATATTAGTTCTTGAAGTTAATTTAGGCTATAATTGGAAGAAATTAAAGTTTGGGGGTCAAACTGCAAATTTTAAAAGTTAATTTGGTCAAATCAGGGGCTTAATTGTGTAAATATTAAAGTTTGATAAGCAATTAAGAACTTGATTGAAGAAATTCAAAACAAGCACTAACTTATAAGAAGCGCGAGACTTTAGGATTTGAAATCATTGAAATTAGGGACCAAATTGAAAAAAATTGAATGTTTGATGGTTAATTGGGAACCAACTAAACAAATAAAAAAATCAAGGATCAAATTGTAAAAGGGGCTCAAATTCAGGGTTGGTAATTTAGTTTTGTAGGGGTGAAATTGCATGAAAATAGGAGTTAAGAAGGAACTTTTAGGTAAAAACAAAAGAAATAGGGAGAATATGGATTAAATTGAAGTTTGCCAAATTCTAAATTTTAAAACCCTAATTTGTAGGGTTTAGCCTATACGACGTTGTTCAGTTACTGTGCACCTTTTTTTTTGGTAGTTTTGGTTGATCTAGTAGATACTTTCGACCACTTTTGAGGTTATAACCACCACTATTCAACTAAGAAACACCTCCTCTACAACCCTATCTCTATGAAATAAAATGTTTATATTTCATTTTCTCGAGTGATCTTAGCAACATCTTGTCCATGATCACCCACCTCTATGATTTCAGATTTTATGTTAGTCGGGTTAACACTTTCAGATGAATAAATATGGAGCCTATTTGCATAAAACCACCTAACTTTTTTATGTTATCACACTTAAAAACTCCAAGAGGGTTCTCATCAAAGGTTTAAAACCTTTCTCTTAAGATTAAAAGGCTAGAAACACTACACCTTGATCACCAAGTTTGTTACAAAACCACTTAAATCCAAAACAATTGATCCTGTGGTAAAACTAGTCTAGTTTTGGTTTGTTAAAACCCTAACAAACTCACCTTGAAGATCTGAATCCCCTTATAAAAAGGGAGGTAATCAAAGGAACAAAAGAGAGGAAAAAAGAGAGGAAAAGTAAAGGGGAAATAAAGTTTTGTGAAAGTTTAAGCAATCCTATAAAGTTCATGATTTCAAGGATTCAATTTGTTTTTTCTAGGTTTGCAGAAATGGAACAAGGAAGGCAGCATTAGAAATCCATTCTTTTTGGAAGATCTCAAGCTTGGAAGGTATACCTTTGCAAACCTTGAAAGTGTAATCCATGAGACTTACTGGATTAATTTTTGTTGTTTAAATGCAATGTTTTAAATGTGTTCACAATTTGATGATTACTTTAGTTGTTATGTTTGCATTTGAGTTTGCTTTGAAATTTGCCAAAAGTTTTAGAAAGGTTGATGTTCTTCTATTCTTGTATTTTTTTGGTTTTTGAGTTTTATTTGGTTCTGGTTGAAGATTTAGGAGGACATTTTGAATCCAAATTGCATAAATATATAGGCTATTTTAGGTTGATAGTTTTGGAGCTTGGAATTTTTTGCATATTTAAGATAATTTGTAGCTTTTACTAGTTTTTTTTTATTCAAGTATGTTTGGTTATGATAATGTGGGTTGCTGAGGCAAAAAGAATCTGGTTTTGAGGCTTCAAATGTGTTTTTTGGGTTTAGTAGCATGCTGGTTTTTTTGGGAAAACAAGGTTTATGTTCTTCGTGTTCATTCGATGAACATTGTCTTAGGTATTAGTTTTAAGTCTCGTTTTATTTTAATTCTGGTTTATGTAAGTTCATATATCATTGTTAGAAAATAATCTAGGGTTTTCAAACATCAATAACATGTTTTTGTGGATTTTAATTTTAGGGTTTTGATTTCGAACCAAAACCTATTTTTGATAGAATCATGAGGTTTGAGGAATAATCAAAACAAACTGACATTTTATTCTTGATCTATGCTTGATTGCGATGAAAATCTTGCTTTTTATTGCTTGAAATCTGGTTTGGTTTGATGTTCACGTTGCTGGGTTTAAGTTTGAGTGTTCTTCATGTGACACTTTCAGTGTTTAATTCATTTTCGTTGAGGAATTTTTAGTTTTTATGTTTTTACTTCTATTGAATATGTTTTGGGTTTGGATCTTTATTTTGGTTTGTTTTCAAGTTAATTTGGCCAGGTCAACCACAACCAGGTCAACCCCTTGTCAGGTCAGTCGATTAGGGTCAACCCAGCCAGGTCTAAACCAGGTCAGTTATTAGACCCCGTTTGATTTGCTGTTTTTTGTTAAGGTTGTTTTGGTTTAAGGCTATGTTTGGCAAACATCCTTTAGGCTTGTTTTGGATAGTTTTTATTTCAAGAAAAATTATTTTTTTTTGCCAACATGGCCTTTGTTGGCAAAAAAAAATACAAAAAAAAAATTAATAAAAAAAGTCTTTTTGCATATTGCATATGACAATGTCTCTCAAAAAATACAAAAATCATATTTTCTCCCAAAAAATATATGTGGTGTGTGTGTATTTACATTCATTTTGGATTTAATAGTTAGTTTATTAAATCCGTGAGAACTTGATCAATATTTGAATAACCCTTGAAAATTTAATTCATGGAATTAATTGTTATTATTTTGGTATAAATGTAGGACCTATAAGTAGACTGGTATTTAAATGTGAGGAATTAACCAAAAAATTCTTAGAATTATTTTAAATATTTATCAATTTTTATTGAGAGTATTTTTTATTGCAATATATGAATTGCGGAAAACCTTTCTATAAGAATTCATTTGGGCACGTGAGCCTATAATAAATTTGAAAAGCTAGATTTATTCGCATGAATAAATACTCATCGATCCTAAGCCATAGACAAACCATCAATTAGGAACCCATCAAAACCTTTAAACCACATTCAAACCACACAATGCATCCTACCTCAAGTAAGGTGTGCTAGGGGTGTTAATACATTTCCTAACCACAACAAATCCCTTACCCTTTGAATAACTGATAAGATCAATACACCCAGCTTTTCTAGTGATCCTGAACCAAACAACTAGGTGGCAACTCCTTGATCCCCTGACGTTGCGCGTCCATGTGCGACAAGTTATATTATTTTGATAATATTTAAATTATTAATATTCTTATAAATTTTTTGTGACTTATAATTAGATAAAAAATTTTTTTGATTAATTCTTCACGACATAAAATCAGACATCTTACTATCCATTTATCTTTCAATTTTCTAATTTAATCTTTAATTTAAGCCATCTTTTTCTATATAATTATTGATTGATTTGATTAAACACGCATCAATTACTATTCACAATAATTTTTTTTTCTTCAAGCTGAAAAAGCATGATGAGAGTGCTTGCACTTTCTTTTTTTTGCATTAAAAAATAACTTTTGATTTGCAAGTCCATGTAAAATCAGCTAGTTTAAATACTAAAATATAAAAATTAAAGTACAAATTCTCATTTAGGAATTAAAAAAATAAAAACAAAACATCACACAACTAAAAATGCAGTTAAAGATGAGTATGATCCCTATCATTTTTTATTCTATTTGGTTTTGGGTTAACCAGTTTAAACCGATTAATTCGGTTCGGTTCAAGTTTTTTTTTTCAAAACTAGCTCAACCCATTTCAATTTAATTGGGTTTGAGTTTTTCTTATCTTATTTTGGGTTTTTTTTTTTTTTTTTACAATAATCATAAGATGTTTTGGTTTTTTTTGTTGCTTTAATTTCTTATGGGTTTGGCCGGTAATTTTTTAATATTAACTTTTATTCTAAAAAAATAATGGATTATTACACAAAAAAATCATATGAAAACTAGAAAAAAAAGAACTAAATTGAATATATAACAAAGTTTAATGATGGACTTTGTTGAAATTTTTGAAAAATGAAGACTAAACTAAACTTCTTCAACCCAATCCTACTACCAACCTTGCCATTGTCACCGCCCACCATCACCCTCTTTCAGCCACAATATGTATGGAGAAAGAAGATGCTTGATTTAAACAATAAAGTTTAGCAGAACTACAGTGCCAATATTTAGCATTACATGGATAAACTGGAGAGAGGTTTAAATGGTTTTAAGCTTTTAAAACCGAAGAGAAACTGATTTTTTTTTTAATTTTTTAATAATTTAATTTGATTTTTTTATTTGATATTCTTAAATAATTTTTTTTCTTGATTTAATTAGTTTTTAGATCCTGTAAGTATCCTCTGATATGACCTCGCTACACCAACACAATAAATTAGAATATTTTGTACTGAGCAAAGGTGTGAAACCATTGCGCAATCATTCTACCACAATTTGTCTTGTACAAAGCAGGAATAAATATCATGTAGAGGATGACAAAAGATTTATCCGATCAATGTCCAGAACCAGGAGAGGTTGTTCTCAGTCAATAAATGATTTAATTATTATTTATGGAGTTGGACGGTTATGCAGTTGAGCTTAGTAGCTAGGCTCTCCAATTAATCATGAGTTTGGTTAGGTAGGGCCCCATTGGTGAGCCCCGTGAGGCAGTCCTCCACTCTTGGAGACCTTGACGGACGTGGAAAGTGAAGAGTCATCTTTTTCACCCTCTCAAGAACAGGCACACGCTGCTCACCTTCACACGGTTTACTTAACATGAGGAGGGCACCATGGCTCTGCATGCGTGCCCACCAGCAACCACATCTCATTTTGAAAAGGATGCGTTGAATCATGAGTATCACGAAAATGAGAAAAAAAGGCCGATGCCCAGTCTTGTTTGTTTGCTTCTTGTTTTGTGATAAGGATATGATCAATCTCCTAATGCATGTAGGTTCTGTTTCTCTTTTTGTCTTTTCTCTTACAAGCTGTAGAGTATTGCATGCCCACTGGATAAAGATTAGATTAGAGTATATATTATGCCTTTCACATGGCTATATATATGTTTGAACGGGCTGGCTCCAATCATCATCTATGTTCCTATCATTTGAGTAGTTTTCTATAGGTTTTGTTTTCTTCTATATCATCATTGTTAATTTCTAGTAATTTTGCTATGATTTTTTATTGAATACATTTTATTGAGAATAACTAAACTAATTGATTGATATTCACTCTTGGGATTGGGTTAGAAATTAAGATTATTTTTCTAAATTTGGCACACAAAAGCCAACCCCACACGCCTACCTAAAGCAGGAAAAAAAAGAAAAAAAGAGGAACCATCCCCACCAATTTATGTTCAAAAAAGAATTGATGAACCATGCACATGCTTGTAGGTTTCCAACTGGGCACCCCCATGTTACGTAGAGGCAGGAGGCCCTGAGGGAATCCGTTTAAGATGTTAAATAGAGGATTTTTTTTTTTCAGATTCTGGCCTCGTGTTTAAATCTCATAGTAGTTGCTGTTGTTGTGATATGATATATTTTATATTTAATTTGTCATATTTTATGAGATATCCTAAAAACTCTTAATAATTTTTCCCAAGTAATTTGAACTTGCTACTTCCATGTGAAGAGAAGATTTATGTGCTACGTCCTATCTCGGTTATGGATCATTTTCAGTTGATAACAGCCAGGAATATTTTTATTTTCTGGAAATCGAAAACGAAAAAGAAAAGATCGTAATCATTCTGATTGATCCATAAATTTGCTTGCTTCAAAGGAGAGTATACAGAGCTCATGGTTACGTGTTAAACGGCTGCTCTAGAAAATCTTTATGGTTCCTAATTACTGATGGCTAGATCTCAGAAATATAAACACAGGCTAAAGATAAGAAAGTTGTCGTGATTGTCAGATGGATGACCACTGGGAGGCTGTGGTCCTTTTAAATTAATGATTGCGAACCCACATGAAATTCAGGCCTCCTCGGAAAAAGGAGATAATTCCATTTCCCTGCTGCACCTTATACCAAATTTAGGTTCTGATAGCGATATATCAAAATTTATAATGGTTACCAGCAGAAAGCTGGGATCCGTGGCATTTTCCAGGCTATAGACTCAATATTTCACCCATCACAACTAGTGTCATTAATTTTCATCTAATTAACACCATTTTATCCATTAGGTTTATATATATATATATATGAAAAGATTAAGTCTTGAGTTGTATATAAGTGTACAAATTTTAAAATTAAATGTGATTTTGATTTTAAAGAGGGGTAAGGTGGTAAGATTTGACACTCAATTCTTTCAACTTCCTTACAAGAAACATATATTTTAGGACATCTAAATAATGAAAGAAGGGTCTTCTTTTTAAAAAAGACTAGGGTTTAATTAGTGATTATCCCAAATATATTTCATATTTGACATGATGTTTGGCCTAGCAGTTGGAATCCATTCTCTAACTGTAATTAATATTTTAATTATGTGGATTAGTTCTTACTTCATTAATATTTATCACTTCCAGGAGAACCCTAGAATCTTTGGTGCCAGCTGGATGCATTAGAGGCTGCTTAATGAGTGGCTATATTCTTAAAATATGAATTTAAGAACTTTTCATGCAAGCACGCATAAGATTATTATTATTATTTTTTGAAAAACATGCTTATATTATACTTAACTAGTACAATCCCACGAGATTGACCCGATGAGTAAAGCTTTAATTTTATCCGAGACAGAAATCTTGATGAATAGTTATTAAATTCCTCTTAATTTACAAGCCAATATGAAAGTTGTGCTCTTAAAATCGTTTGCAGAGATACTTAACATGTAAATTAACCTGCAGTGAATGTTCTCTTATCGTCAAATCAAGAAAAATATTGAACTGTATGAATGTTCGACGAGATAAATATATTCATCTTGTATGAATCTTTAAGAGAATCGCAAACCTTTGATTTGAGATAGAAATCTCAAAGACATTGTTCCATTCCATATTCTAAATTAACACGTTTTGCTAATTGCTAATGGCATCTCTCATTAATTATTCGTATGCGCGCGCACTAGAGAAAACAAATTCAAACACATTCGAATATATATATCGTTTGTCTGTGATCGTTCATGCTTTGTATACCCGATAGTACTAGTCAGTCCGTGTGTCTATCTATATATATAGATAGATAGACACACACACACACAAACTGATTAGTCCTATCGGGTATACAAAGCATGAACGATCACAGACAAACGATGAACATCCATGATTGAAAGCGAGCTTAAGGAAAGCAACTTATGATAGCAGATATAGTGATATATTCGACGCTATAAGCAAATAACAGGAGCCAGAAAGCTATGCTATGAAAAGCAGACATGATTTTCAATTTCAAGAGAATATATAATATTGTAATATGAATTTCTGATAAGTTAGAACCTCTGTAGAATAATTCTCATTGATAACAGAGAATGTAATGGTAGCAGAGAAGGGCCCATGCACCCCGGAGACCCAGATATCCTTGCCCAAATGACCTCTTTAACTAGACTGCTTTGACTTGACCAATATTGTATTATTATATATTATACACTTTCTTTTTATATATATACATATAGATATTATTATTTACTTTTAGATACGCTCGATCCCATGAAGTTTTCATATAGTTAAAGCTCTCTTTACACGTGCATGATCTGGGCGGCTTTTGCTTATTAGAAAACGTCTTTCAAATTCAAGATGGTCAGCATGCCAATGCCAAAAAGTTGCGAAGCAAACGCCATTGAAGGTGCAAACATCATGATTTAGTTTCAGTCGTCTTTTCTGGTCTATTAACTAAACTGTAGGGTCATTAAATTGACAAGAAGTTCTGGGCTAGAAAGGACGAATATTTTTAAACGTACAATATAAAATCAATTTAAATTTTTTAATTGAATTGCTTTTTCAACATGAGTCTAGAGTCTTGATCATGAATTGATTATAAATTTAAATTTTGGTATCGTTATTTTCTCTAATAAAATACAGATCAAGCACAAGAATAATGATGTTAAATTTAAAGAAAAACTTTCGCTGATTAATTAAAAAAATGATATAAATCATAATTTAAATTGTTTATTTTTCAAATGACAGTTACTAGTTACATCATATTGTGGGTTTGTTAAAGAGACAGAAAAAAGAATTTGTAATGATTATGACCTGCATAGGGGCCAAAAATGTGGCCAATTTCACTACACTCGAACCTAACAAGAACGTGGTTTGGTTTCTTTGAAAACAAGCACAACGAGGCAGGCTAACTGGATCTATATTATTGCACTTTGAATCAACTCTCTCTCTCTCTCTCTCTCTCTCTCTCTCTCTCTATATATATATATATATATATATATATATATATATATATATATATATATGATAGAGATTACAACACTATTACTCTCAAGTTAAGGGTGGAGGATCGACCCGAAACTTGAATTGAAAAGTAGTAAAAGAAGTAGTAAAGACACATGTAAGTTGATCTTGAGAGAGATCAAATGAATATGAATCTTTTTCTTTACAACCTTGTCTCGTACAAAATAAATAATCAACTTTAACATGTTTAGTACGAGCATAAAAGATAGGATTTGTAGATAAATACGTAGCATTAAGATTATCACACTAAATGGTAGGAGCAGAGGCAGAAGGATCTGCAAATCTGTCAATAAACATTGAAGCCATATAATCTCAGCTGTGTCATTTGCTAAGGTTTTATACCCAGCCTCGGTAGAGGAGCAAGCAACTATGTATTGCTTGTTTGATTTCCATAAAATTAGCTTCTGAAAAAACAAAAAAAAACAAGGTAACCATCTATAGACTTGCGATCATCAATATTATCTGCTCAATCTATATCTGTTAAGCTATGTAAAGCAAAGGAGGAACTGTAATGATATCTAAGCCATAAGATGTTGTGTTCTAAAGATAACGCAAAATGCGTTTAACGACATTCCAATGAGAATTTATAGGTGCATGCATAAACTAACAGACTTTGTTAACAGTAAAGCAGATGTCTGGCCTCGTAGAGATGAGATATTGAAGAGTACCAATGATTTGACAAAACCATGTAGGATTAGAAAATAAAGAATCTGGTATGGTAACTTTGGAGGTAGAGATAGGAGTATCAATAGGTTTGCAAGCGGTCATACCAACCCAAAGGATGTCAAGAATATACTTATGTTGTCATAACACTAGACCTATAGTGGTGGATTGAACCTTAATGCCCAAAAAATAATGAACGACACCTATGTCACGAAGCTCAACCTCTAAGCTCAACAACTGTATTAGGCGGTGGAGCATAGTAGAGTTGTTACCCATAAGCAGGATATCATCAACATAAACCAAAAGATAAAAGCTATTAGCACCAACAAACAAGATAAATAAGGAAGTGTCAACCTTGGAAGTGTGAAAGCCAAGAGAAAGCAGAAAATCACTTGGACGAGTGTACCATACCTACAGTACCTTTTTTAAACCATATAGAGATTTATACAACCGGCACACATGAGAGGAAAGAGTAAAGAGTAAAGTCAACAATACATGGAGGTTGCATATAGACCTCTTTGGCAAAGGCTCCATTGAGAACCATAGAAGGGGGATTATCTCACCAACACACATACACAAAGTGCAACAAAAGAAGTTTATTGACTTGAATTGTCTAACCTTACATGCCTGATTATGCTCTTATTTATAGTGACTCCAAACTAAAATAAACCCTAATGAGCCCCTTATATGGACTTATATGATGTCCACTTACAACTAAACCCAAAAAATATAAATAAACCCTAAACTAAGAAGAAAATAATAATAACAATAATAAATCTGAATTTAATATCCTAAATATGATAGGATCAAATTTATTGCCCTTTAGAAGTCCCATATAAGCTAGGAGAATCAAATATGAAGGTGGAATTAATTGTGAAATCTTTTTTCCTTGTTGTGGGTAGGATGAATAAGGAACCCTTGTAAGAAAAGTATCCTGAAACATGTATGAATCATTGTCACACTTGGAAACTATATTACAACCCATTAAAGATCTTTGTAGACTTAGAAGATTCCTAAAACAAGTTGTCACATCCTTTTAGGAAAAAATCCTATCCAAATAGGTAGTCTATAAGTCAAAAGGAAGTAAATAACAAAATTCATATAGCCTTTGTTCACCAGTATTGTGGTGTCTTCCTGAACACCGATTGACCTGAAATTTTAACCCAATGTAGCAAAATATGTCAGGAAACCCTGCATAAAATTTCAGCCCAATCCAATGGTTGAATTGAGAATTATGATTGTTGCTGTAAAACTAGATTGTTGCATATTTAACGTCAAAATATGAATTTGACCTTGCCTAGAACATATCATTCCCTCTCTCTTCAAGATGATTCATCCTCGATCACCAACAAGTTGAATGGATAATTCCTTAGCCTTTTTTTTTAAGCCTTTGGAGTTCTTTTCTTGCCAACAATTGTCAACAACAACTTTGAATGAAAGTAGCAGTCGTTCTATTTTGTATATCATTATAAAAGCATTTTTTCTCCTCTCTTTCTAAAGCTTGTTGGACATTGACTGTTGCCATTAGCACATTAAGTTGTTGCTTCATCTCCCCTAGAATACAGGATAGACTCTTGGATTCTTTTTTTAGAACATTAATCTCTTTAGTTCTCTCTGTTTGATACCATCTCTTCTTTTGAATCCTTCTTTTCTTTTGCCATAACACCTTATCAGAATACATGAAATCCCTTTGGTTAATAGGATACTGAAAACCTTCCGATGGTCTATGGTCTCATCCTTAAAACCACCATTAACAATATCATCAATGTCCTCCTCAAAATCCTTATAATCAGCCTACCTTGGCCTTTTAACCCCACTGTCATTATTGAATTTTGGTTCAGCCCCAACCTTTCTCACGTCTTGGGTATAAATTCCAACCATATTACCATGTTTTCCCACCTTCTTAAGTTTGTCACACACTTTCCTCATCATGAAATTCATTATTTACATCATCTTCGTCATGGCTTGCATTTGGAACTTAAGTTTACCCTATGGATGAGGTGGTGTGTTGTTTTGATTTGACATGCTAGTACCTGCAAAAATTGGTTAGTGGCAAAAAAAATCCTCACATCGCTCGTGTTTCACTCAAACACTCTTAATATCCTCAAGCACCCTTGTGGAACTGAAACCAACACCAAATAGAACCAACTTAGTAGTGAATCCAAATATGTAAATGTTGCGATGTCATGGTTGCACAAATCAATTACCCTAGCTTCAAACACAACACACAAGATAATATAGAGCAAGCAAGGGGTTGATCCCATGAGGAAGGTTCAAGTCAGATTTTTATGCTAGATAATATGCAATTTGGGAGGGTTTGGATGTTATCTAAGCTGCAGGAAAAGAAAACAGAAAACTATCAAGCAAAATTAAATAAAATCAAAAAATTATCAAGAGAAAAAACCTTTGTCACAAGCACACATCCACCTATAGAAATCAGAACTGATCAT
The DNA here is from genome assembly GCA_018804465.1 of Populus tomentosa. NCBI lineage: Eukaryota > Viridiplantae > Streptophyta > Magnoliopsida > Malpighiales > Salicaceae > Populus > Populus tomentosa. Next base: position 57,449 of record JAAWWB010000594.1, on the reverse strand, counting down.
GGAAATGAAACATCAATTTATATTTTGAATATTTATCTCTTCTTAACAGTGGTTAGTTAACGAATCCGCTTTATAACTAACCCTAACCATTAAACAATCACAGTGTCCGCACTATTAATTTAATTTAATGGTAACCTTAAGAACTAGATAAGTTGATTAATCAAGAAAACATATCTGTCCGCAGTTTATGTTTGATTTGATTGAAAGTTCTCCTTAAGATTAATAATATAGATTCACCACAATTATTAAACTCAGTTGTTTCATAAATTTATATACCCCAACTCCCGTTTTGATATCAAATTTAGCAATAGATTGTCTACAATAATAACTTAGAGTCTGCTCTAGAAATTAAAATAAACAATCATAGGAAAAATAAGCATAGGAGAACAAACATATTCATCATATAAACTAAAAAGAAAATGTAAAATAAATCTCATAATTTTTGAAATCCGAAGGTTTCTGTGTCCTTACAACCAAGAAAATGAGTTTAGCCTTGCGTGTTTGTTAAACAACTAATTAAAAAGATGAAGGAATGCATGATTTCAGATTTCTTAGAGGAGTGGGGCGTTTTTCTCCTCTTGGTTGGCTGCCTCCCTTCTCTTCTCTCATTCTTTTTATATCCTGGGAGATCCTAGTTTCTATTTTACAAAACAATCCTCCCTTAAGTAGACTGTTTATAATTAAGTACTTCGATAACTATTTTCCTAAAAATAAAGAAATTGCCTTGCATGAAATCTTCAAGCTTTGACTTAGAGGAGCTAAATTGTTGAAATAAAAACTTGGATATCGGTTTAGATGCTTTGAAATATAATTTGGGCTTGTTTCTTCACGAAACTTGTTTGCTAGCAAAATTCAGTTGTCATCTTTGAAAAATCATATCTACCTTACATAACATCTTTTTTTGCTGCAATTTGGAGCATGGATAGAAATTAAAAAAAAAATAAGTTTACATCAATTGGACTTCTGTAACTTCAGATATTCAAGTTGGAATGGCCGAAGGTCAACATTGGCAGATTGCGAGATTTGACTTTGAAGGCTGCGATTTCTATGCTCTTTCTTATTTTATTTTCTTGCCTTAGATGTCCAGAAAGGTATGGATGTTAGATTTTTAATGCCACTAGAATCACTTCATTTCAACCTCTAGAGCTCATGCTCCGTACAAAACATCGACTGAAGGTTAAATCTACCAATTACCTCCAATTTACTTCTTTTTGCATCTTTTATCCAAAAGTGCCTTCAAAACATAAAACAAAGAATATCAAGGCATTTTATATATAAAAAATAGACAAAAAACTAGTTAAATATGGGTGAAACTATCGAATAATATGGTTGCATTGGTAAAATGACTTGAGAAGCAATAAAAACTAGAAAACAAGCAAAACAAAACTGCAATGATAGTCTAGCGAGTAGCAAGCAAATCTATCCGAAATATAATGAAACTGAAGACACGAATAAAAAACAGAAATGAAAGATGTAAAATGATGAAACAACACCTAAATATTTTAGATATGTTGAAAATATACTACAAGAAATGAAAACAACAGAAACAAAGTGAAATTTAAAAGTTGACGCCAAACAAACACATTTATGAAGAGTTAAGTCTAAATCTGAAACCTAATGTAAATGATGTCCAATTGAGCTAAACTTTCATTTATAGTGTGATTTCAACCCAAATAAACAAAATATAAAATTTGAGCAATTTACGATAAGGTTTGATGTACTGATGCAAAAACGTTATGAATTAGACCTAATTAGACTTGAAATTGAAAACCAAAGCAACCCATATCCAATTAACTCCAAAAGTAATATATGGTGCGAGAAGGACCCCAGTAATCAAAGTATCAATTTTGAGTTAATTCCGAGTTGATTTGATCTAATTTTCCCTTTTTTAGTTTTCTATGATAGAAACCAATAAACATCTTTTTGAACGATTTTTTTTGTGCTATAATATATTTTGGACAATAATAGAAGGAAATAACAAATTTTTTTATATGCTAAAAAATCAAGGGGAAACAAAAATTGGACACTAAGAATTTGTCCGAAAACAACAAAGAAACAAAAATTTCAAAAGGATATAACCAGATTAATGGAGCCAAGCTTTGATACCAAATGATGCAAACCTCGTGATCACGCAAACCACAAGCAGAGACACCGATTCTCGAAAAGCCAAGTAAATCAGTTTTGATAGACAATTTAGATTAATAAACTTCTTTTGCTGCACTTTGTGTGTGTGTGTGTTGGTGGGATAATCCCCCTTTCATAGTTCTCTAAGGAACTAAAAATGACTTACAGAAGAACAACTGGCTTTATGGCTTCATCCTTATACTTCTCGTTCGCGAATCAATATTCATTAGGTGGGGGTTTCTGTTTCCAATAGTGCTGGTGTCTAAGTACAAGTTATCTTTGTGTCACACTACTATCAAACCTGATTTACTTGGCTTTCTGGGAATTGGTGTCTTTACGTGTGGGTTGTGTGACCACGTGATCATGAGGTTCACATCCTTTGGTATTAGAGCTTGGCTCCGTTAATCAGGTTATATCCTTCTGAAATTTTCATTTCTTGTTTTCGCAAAAATTCCCAGTGTGCAATTTCTTCTTCTCCTTGATTTTGCAGCATATAAAAAAATAAAAATTGTTATTTCATTTTGTTATTGTCCAAAATATATCAGTAGCACCGAAAAAAAGAAAAACAATCGTTCAAAAAGATGTTTATTTGTTTCTCCTGTAGAAAACTATACAAGAGAAAATGGATCAAATCAACTCGGAATTAACTCAAAGTTGATACTCTGATTACTAGGGTCCTTATCACATCAGATATCAATTTTGGGGTTAATTGGATATCATTTGCTTTAGTTTTCAATTTCGGGTCTAATTAGGCCTGATTCATAACATTTTTGTGTCAGTATATCAAACCTATCTAGTTTTATGGATTTTGATGTAAAATGTACAACTATCTAGTTTTATGGCAACAGATATAATTCTCAATCCAACCATTAGATCAAGCTGAAATTTTACGTGGGGTTTCCTGACACATTTTCCTACCTTTTATATAAAATTAGGGGTCAATTCAGCCAAAAGGGAACTTTACGTAGTGTTGGGGGACATGATGATAGCTATTGGAAGGCAAAGAAAATGGAAGATGATATAGATTCAATAAGGAAATAGATTAATGGGGTTGATCGGAGGAGATTCACTATGAGTAAGGAGGAGAAACCAAGGTTTTGAGTTTCAAATATCTAAGCTTATAATGCTTTTATGATATTAGATAAAGAGCGCGAGGCTAAACAACTTACAAATGTTTATTGAGAAACAAATAAAGAACATGAAAAATGGAGAGCTTCAGTTCAGCGCCAAAGGGATAAAAAATAGAAAACAATAGCAGCGATTATCATTAAAAAATATACACACAAGTGGATGGCAAGATGTGTTTATTTGAAATTATTATCAGCTACTACATTTATACAATATTGTTACAGGCAATTGCATGCAAAAATAGAACTCTAATGGCTGAAACAAGAGGCTAAAGAATTGTCTATCAAACCTCATTTATTTGGTTTTCTGGGAATTGATGTCTTTGCATGTGGGTTGTGTGACCATGTGATCACGAGGTTCACATCATTTTAGCTTGGATTGATTATTATTTAAATTAGGTTTATATGTGACCCATAAGGGAAACTAGGGTTTTCTACTTGGGGTATAAATACTCTTGAGAATAATTTTAAGCACACTTTCTTTTGGCTAATAATATTCTAATTTTTCCTGACTTTTGGTTGTCCATCTAGGTCCTTGATTGAACTTTCAACTCTTCAAAGAATTGACCAATCTTTGTTCTAAATTTATACTCATTTTCCTCGTCTCCAGGTGTAGGTGTCATGATTGAGTTGGTTTATAGTCTTGTTGCCTTTGAGCAGGTCTTCTATTATGATAAACTCATCCTATTTTCATCAAACTTGGATTAGATAGATCTTGGGTTTGTGAATTTCATTAAATTCCGCTAGGGTTTGCATCATCTTGGGCCCTACCTCCAAACCCAATTCTCTTGGGTCCTGCGTCAGGACCCAAGACTAATGGATCCTGAGTCCGGACCCAATTTTGGTCTTGTGTTAGCACCCAAAGGAAATGGGTCATGCCTGAGGACCCAAGGTTAATGGGTCCTGCGTCAGGACCCATTTTGCTTGGGTTCTACCTCCACACCTAATTCTCTTGGAACTTGCTTCCCAATTCAATTCTCTTGTGACCAGCCTACAGACTCAATTCTTTTAGGTCTTGCATCAGGACCCAAGGTTTTTTTGTCTTAAGTTTCTAAATATATTATTTGTGTTATAAATATTGTTATTTTTATTATAATTAAAAGTATTAATATTAAAAATATTATTATTTTTGTTATGATTAGTATTAATAATAAAATAATTAATAAATTTGAAAAAAGAATTATTATCAATATTGAAAAACAACCTTAGATTTGATTTGAAGGGTAAAATTTAAAATTATTATTATTATTGTCATTAATAAATTTTTTAAAATACTATTATTACTATTGAAGAAAAACTAAATTTGTTTTTAAATTAAAAAATATAAGAATTTGGCAAACAAGTTAAATAGATTCAAAGTTCTTAGATCCAGTGCTGCAGCTAAGCCCAACACTTTGATCTTATATTTTTTTTGATATTTTTTATGAAAATAAAAAGTTGACTTACGACGTAGTGTGAACCACCTAACTAATTAAATCCTAAAATGCATGCAAAGATTTGTTTTGTATTAAAAAAGATAAACTTGCTATATTTTTATTTTTCCAAAATATGATTTATTATTATTATTATTTTTTGAGAGACTTGGTTGTATGAATACCAAATAAAATACACTTTTATATTTTTAAAATGGGAAGATTTTTTTTCTTCTAAATTTTGATAGAAAGCAAGTATTTTAATATTAGGTCAACATCTTACAATATAAGTATATAGTCCCTATATTAAATAAAAATATTGGAAAAAAGTGCAAGGGATTCCCAACTAATTTTAGATTGGTCTTAAAATTACTTGGAATTCTTTTGGAACTTATTTGGGGTCTATTTAGCAAAACCTATTTTCATTAAAAAAACAAAGCAACCAAAATAAGTCTAGGGATATGTTCGCCAAACAACCCCTTAGGCGAAAAACACTTTCACAAGTTATTTGATTTTGATCGACCGAGTCAACCTAAAAACATCAATTCAACCATGGGTTCAACCAAAAACGTTGATTCAACCCAAAACTAAACCAAAACCAAAATAAAACCAAAACTACAAAAAAAACATGAAAATCATAAAAATTTCTTATGAAAACAAATCAAACCTAAAGAAAAATAAAGAATACAAAGAACAATGAAGAACATTCAAATTCAAACCATGCAACATGAATATCAACCCAGACCATATTTTAAACAATAAAAGGTAAGGTAGCATAAATCAAGAATCAAGGGCCCATTTCCTTCAATTATCATTAAATCAACATGAGTTTGTCAAACAAGGGTTTCGGTCCAAAACCAAACCCTAAGATTAAAACACTTAAAAACATGTTATTGATGCAAGAACAACCTAGATTATTGACTAATGATGATGTACAAACATGCAGAGACCAAAATAAACTTAAAAAGAAACCTACATCTAGTATTCAAGACAATATTCTTCAGATGAATATGAAGAACACTAACCTAGATTCCCTAGAAAACAAAGATTGCTGCCAAACACATAAATTGGCCTTCTAAGTCTCTAAACTTCTATTTTTTTGGTCCATATAACACACATTGTTCATAAAAAAATATGATTGGATAAAAAAAATAACAAATAACATCAAATCACTAAAAATATGCTTAGGATTTCAACTTTCAAAACTGCAACCCTATTGACAGCCAATAAAACAACAAACTTCAATCCAAAATCGATAAAAACAAAATCAAGAACCCAGGACATGAGCTAACAACCTAGAAATATGCATCAAATACCTACTATCATATTTGGCACATTTTTAAAAACACTCATTTCAATAAGAACAATATTCAAACACCATTCCACTTCTATGATCAAAACCACCTTGATCTCCAGGTTGGTTAACTTCTAGTTTGCTTGATGCCCCGACTTGATGTATATTGTAGTGGATATTGATAGTGCCGTGGATTCTATGTTTGCATTTGCTGGTTATTTGCTGGCCACGCTAAGTATGCTGATGGATGATGGAAGTTGTTGTTCTTGTCTAGTACTATGCTAGCAAGGTTATATGCTATGCTTTTATCGTGGTTCTCTCCTTGTGTATGGTGAAGGTAATGGGTTGTTGTTTGCAGTAGTCCTAGCTGGCTGCTGGGTGGTACTGTTACTTTATTTTGCCTTTTTGGTTATTTTGTTTGGTTAGGTTGGGCACCACCTCTTTAAATAAGTTCCTCGTGTAACCAATGTCTGCCTCCTCCTTTAGTTTGTAGCTCCTTTTTAGATGAGTTTGATGTAATTATTTTGTCAGGGAGCTTGTTCCCTTTTGTATATCTCTTTACATGAACCTGCTGGTCCCCCCAACTTGTTTTGTTTTGATCTTTTAAATATACTTACACTTTGATAAAAAAAATAAAAATTCAAACACCATTTTAAACACCCAACAAACATTAACAACTAACGCAAAGCAATATCAAGTAAAGAAAACAATATTTTCATTCATCAATCCACATAAATGCTAAAACACAAAATAATGCTAAGAAGATTAGAAAATATCATGAAACATTGAAAAACGCATTAATGGGTAAGCCATTTGGACTCCACCCTTAAGTTTTCACAGGATTATACCTTCTCCAAGCTTGCTGGCTATAGGTCGTTACTTCCCTTTTCTTTTCCTTCTTTATTTCCCTTTATTTTTCTATATTTTTCCCAAGCTTGCTTGACCTTTTGTGTTACGCTCCAGAACCCTTACAATAAGGTCTTTACAGATGGTATTTATTCATGTTTTTCTCTTTTTTTTCTTCCTCCTTTTGCTTTGATTTCTAGGGGTATTTATAAGGTTCTTTTATAGGTTTTTTGGTTGATCTCCTCAAAGATTGATAAAAAGCTTAACCCTTTGATCAAAATAAGAGAGTTCTGAAAAAAAAAAAAAAAGCTAATATGTGGAAGCTCTTGTACTAGGATGATTTTGCAATAGTGATTTTGATTTTAGGGATACTCAGTTGTTTGCTAGACTTGGAGGGCAAGGAGCTATTTTTGCCTTTTTGATCTTGAGAGGAAGGTTTTAAAGCCATTGATAAGAATCCTTTAAGAAGCTTTAAGTGTGAACACATAAAAAATAGGTGATTTTTTGAAAAATAGGTGGCATAGTCTAGGCTGACTTGGATGACCACTTTCAAGACTTCGCCGAAGCAATTTCGATGTAAATGTCATTAGAAACCACATGAAGTTGGTAGAGGAGATGTATATCTTTCATTTAGATCCAACCTTCCTTAATTTGAAAGTTTGTAACTTCATATTCATTTATCCATAGATGCCAAGTCGTTCAACCCTAAATCTGTAATTGTAGTGTTGGTTGATCAAGGATACGATATTGGACAGTTGTATGAATAAATGGGATGTAAATGTTCAATTTCATGGAAATTGGGTTGTAGAAGGTGCCAACCTAATCATCCAAAATTGCCAATTAAAGAGATGAACAATAGGTGAATGACGTGTTATCGTTTTTAATTTGGGATCTGACATATTTCATTTTAGACTATATCCATCCAAATGCTTTTAGTTTCACTTGTAATTACCTCTTAAACTCTTAATTTCATACAATTCCACCCCTGTTAATCTCAATCATCAACCCCGAAGTTTAGCATCATTTTCATCTTGGTCCCTGGTTTTTGATTTGTGCATTTTTACCTTTAATTAACATTCAAACTTTCAATTTTCTTCAATTGTGCCTTTGATTTGGTCAATTTCAGTTTTAGAAGTCTTATACCTTTTATGATTTGGTCGTTGATTTTGAATTTCTTCAATCAAACCCTTTGAATTTCTTCAATCAAACCCTTATTAGCTATCAAACTTTAATTGTTTCATGATTAAGCCCTTGATTTGACCAATTAAACTTTTCAATTTCCAATTTCTATCCCCAAACTTCAATATCTTCCAATTAAACCCAATTTCAAACCAAAAAATTGATTATCCTTGTATTTAAGTGCTTAATAAAATTAATTAAATCTTTTAAAATCCTTGTTAAGCCCTTACTCATCTAAATTTGTATTTTTTTTTACCTCAAATACAAATATTTTCACTGAATGTGTCCTTTGTCAATCAGAGTTAGGTTGCCAATTTTGCCAATCTGGGGCAATCTTCTAGGCTTTCTTGATTTGTATCCTCTTGTATTTTTTAATTTTATTTTTTTATAATTTTTTCTTGATTTTTTGTGCGGTTAAAAAATTAGATAACAACTTACAATGCTTACGAAGCAAAATCTTATCAAGGTTTTGTATAGTAAGCTTGTAAAGAAAATGTGTTTGTTCGACTTGTTGGGTGATCCACCATCTACAAACTTTGCTTTTAAAAAAATTGATCTATTTTCATGAGCAACCTGCCTTTTTTAAATTTCAAAAAGAACTTCAGCTAGTGTCTATATTTCCCTAAAATTAGTTTATTTTCACGAGCAACCTGACTATTTTAAAATCCAAAAACTAATCTATTTTCACGAGTGACCCACCCCTTTTAAATATAAAAAAGAACTTCAACAAGCTTGTATGTTTCCCTAAAATTGGTCTATTTTTATAGGCGGCCTGCCCATTTTGAAATTCAAACTAGGATTTTCATCAAAATCCTTCAAAACTTCCTTAAAATAAAATGCTCTCTAAGGGTAAACTCTTAAAATGAATGCTTTGCCTTAGGACCTTAGTTATCCATACTATATAGATGGGATTTCTTTGCCATTTCCTGAAATTTTTCCTCCCATGCAAATTTCTCTGCCTTTCCTTTGGATTGATGAATCTTTAACCAATACTATTTCAAAGTTAAGGTCAAACCATATGCAATACATGCTTTTTTGAAATACAGAACCCCCATTTCTTCATAATCTCCTTGTTTGATTGTTGAGGGTTGTAATTTATGATGTGATTATTTTTGTTGGCTTTATCTTCCAATTTACCCAAGCAATTCTGTGCGCATCACTTTTAAATCTTGAGTGTTAAGCTGCCTTTATAGCTTTTTTTTAAGTGTATTTAGGCCATGATGAAAGCTATCCTAATTAGGAATACATTAGAACTCATTGCTTTATGACAATGTTGTTTTTCGTGTGCTTTTTCTCAAATACATGTAACACACTTTAGGTTTTTATTATAGAATATTTTCCCTAATAAGAATTTCACAAGATTTACTTTGTCTTTTATAAAGCCTGAGATACATTCATGCAACTATCATGATTTTGTATTAGTTTTTAAAGAAAGGTATTCCATCATGGTGATTGGTTTAGGAGATGACCCATTCTGCATTGGGTTCAAAAAGCATCAAATATTTGTTTGAAATCTTGTGTTTGAATTTTCTCGACAAAGACGAATAGTTATTCATTTTATCTTAACTCTCGTGAATGGTTCCTTACATTTTGAAAGCATATTTATCAGTCTTTCTCACTTGCTTAATTAGAATGAAATTTTCAAGGCATATAATGAAAGCTGAGTTTCATGAATACTAAAGAAAATAAATTCACAAGCTCAAATGGTGTTTGAGGGTCTTCATGGGTCTAGGATCACTTTCACTACTGTATGCCCTTTCATCCTTTTTTTTTCTTATTTTTCCAGCATATTACTTTTAAGGTCCTTCACTTTTAGGAGTCGAGACAAGGGATCTTCCAAGTTTTACATTTCACTCTAATCTTTGATTGAACACTTAATCAACTTTTCTTTCCTAAAATCACTTTACCCAATGCCTTTCTCTTTTTCAAGCCTTCAATCGAAAGCCCAAACATTTTTCTTTCATTTGCAAATTCCTTAATGACTTTCCTTTTCTTTGTCTATCAAAGTTATAAGAGAAGCCTTTGCTTGTTTCTAGATACTCGTGTGTCTTTTCAAGATTTGTTATTTAGTAAAGCCTTTTTTCTATTTTTAGGCTTGTTGGGCTTACAAACTCAATCAAGATTCTGCGGATTCTATTAACAAATATTCTACCTTATTTGGGTTTTCCAACCACATCCTTATCCTTTTCTAATACTTGCTCCTAGTGTGGGGTTTAATCCTAGCTAGGGTTGTCTTATGAAGGAAAAAAATTCACTTTAGCTCAAATGGGACTGCAATTGATATATTGATTTCTAGGGAGTATAAAAAAATTGTCTTTCGTCATTTCAAGTAAAATTGATTAGGACTTATAAATTTTGACATCATCACTATAGCAATTTGCATGGAATTGTTTTGTGAGTTTATGATTCTAGAAAACGTTATCATCTTTCTTTCATGTATCTTTTGTATGACAAACTTTGATGTTTGGGTCTTCTATTTGGGTTTTTAGGTACTTAACCACTTAACCATCTACTAGGAAGTTACTAGTTGAATCATTACTCTTGACATATTATTGATATTTCTTGAAATTGTTAGCCAAAGTTAAATCTTGAGAGCCTTTGTTAATAGAAAATGATTTTTTAAGAAAGATTTTTGTTGAGCCTTTTGAGATCATTTGTGAAATACTCAAGATGTAATAAGAATGAATAGCCAAATTTTATTGATTTAAAGAAGATGAGTACATTATGGATAGTATTTCTTTATAGAATTTGAATTTACAAGCCTAAGCAAGTCATTTATATCCATTCTTCTCATTAACAGAGCTCCCCTAGAGAATGCTTTCTTCACTACATATGGGCTTTGTAGTTGGGTGCCCACTTATTCTAATCTTTGTCATCTTTCTTAGCACGAAATCTTTTTCTTGAAATATGCTTTAACCATTCTTTGTTGATACAATTTGTGATGATAAATTGCTGCTAACATCTTTTCACTGCCTGTATCTCATATTGACCCAATTAGCTTTTTTAAGTTCTTATTCCATCTATACCTAATATACTTCTAGCGACATTACTGTTTTCATATTGTAAACCAAGTAATAAGGTGTAACTCTAGTAGATGTCCTTTTTGCGGTGCAATATACATGTAGAGCAAAAGGGAGCATTTTATGTCAGTCCTTATATGCGACTACCTTCTTCTGCATATTCTTCTTTTATATTCTTATTGCTAGCTTCTACAGCACTGTTCATATTTGACCTATATAGAGATGAATTTGAGTACTTGATTTTCCATTTTATGTAAAGTTCTACTATCATTCTTCCATTAAAGGTATAAGCATTATCAGTCACTATCTTTTTAGGTGCTCTATATTGACAAATTAAATCTCGTTCAATAAATCTATTCACTACCTTCTAGGTTACATAAGCATATAAACTGTCATCTACCCATTTTGTGAAATAGCTAATGACTACTTGGATAAACTAAAGTTTATTGTTGGCTTTTAGATTGCATGCCTAATTACATCGATTCCCCACATTGCAAATGGTTATGGAAATGTCAAATTGAACTGGCTTCTACCCATTTATCTTATCATTGTACACCTGGCATTTATGACATTTTCTAACATATTCTATGCAATCCCTTTCCATGGCCATCCAAAATACCCTAACCTCTATATTTGTCTAGCCATCATATGTCCACTAGTATGGGTTGCACAATTCCTTTCATGAGCTACTTGAAGTGCCTTTTTTAATTTTTTTCATCTAAAAAAGTTTGATCGATCAACCTCTTATATAACACTTCTACATCGAGATAATAGTTCATGACTAACCTACACAAGGTTTTCATATCTGTATTGGATGCCCTCAAGGGAGACTTTTAGTGTTCGATAAACTATTTGATATCATAACACCATGGATTCCCATCTATTTTTTCTTCGATTAAGCAATAGTGGGCCAAAGAATTCCTAACTTCAATACTTATAGGTTGCACTCTGTTTCCATAATCAATTATGGTCATAAAAACTAAAGTGGTTAGAAAATTAACAGATTAGTGTTTATCTCTTCCCATATGAATGAATTTTATCTAGTCAGATTTTTTTGTTAGTTTGGATAGATATTCTTAATATGGCCTTAACTTCTCATCTTTTGTTTGTCATTCTCCTTTCACTTCTCATACTATTAGCATTGAGTCTTCATAGACATCAAATTTCTTTATCTTAAACTCTAATGCACCTTCTAATCTGAGGATGCAATCTTCATACTCTGACATATTATTGGTGCATTCAAATTGTAGCTTGATCAAAACAAAGTATTGCTTTTTGTTAAGGGAAATTATCACTACTCCTGCTCTATTCCCATGTATATTTACTTCTTTGTTAAAATACATTGACCACTAGTCTAATTCTTCTTCCTTTTCTACTACTAGCAATTCTACACTTGGGAAATAAAAATTCAAAGGCTCATAATCTTCAATTGCATTTGTCTGCCAAATGATCAGCAATAACACTTCTTTTCATGGTTTTTTTTTTTTTCATATACACTATGTCATACTCAGCTAATAGCATCTACCATCTTTCTAACCTACTTGATAAATAGGGCTTTTCAAAGATATATCAAAGTGAATCTAGTTTTTAAATTAGTCATATAGTGTGTAATACAAAATGTATTGTTGAAGTCATTTTATACCCTATACAAGTGATTAACAAAGCTTCTCTACCATTGTGTATCTAGACTCGCAATCTATGAAAATTTTACTCAGATAATAGATCATTTTCTCCTTTCTTCTAGACTCATCATCTTTCCAGAGTACACATCCCACTACTTTTTATGTTGTAGTCAAATATAGAATCGATTGTTTGCCAAGAACAAGAGGCACCACCAAAGCTAGATTTTTTAAATATTGCTTAATTTTATCAAAAGTTTCTTGGCATTCCTCATTTCATACCCCAGCCTTTTTCTTTCAAATGAGTCAAAAGATTGGCTTATAAGTTATTGTTATTTGAGATATAAATTGAGCAATGTAGTTTAAACAACTCAAGAACCCTCTTACTTCTTCTTTTTTTTTTTTTAGGTACTGAGATAGCCTAAATTTCTTTTACTTTATCGGGGTTGACTTCAATTCCTTGGCTACTCATCAAAAATCCTAGTAGCTTTCAAGATTTTACCCTAAATGAGCATTTTATGGGTTCAACTTCAACTGATATTTTCTTAACCTTTCAAACAGCTTTCTCATACTTTAACAATGGTCTTTTCCATCTTTGGATTTAGCAATCATGTAATCCACATACACTTCAATTTCTTTATGCATCTTGTCATGGAACAAAGTTAACATTGCCCTTTAATAAGTGGCCCTAACATTTTTTTAGTTCGAATGGCATCACTTTGTAGTAAAAGGTTCCCCACAGAGTAATGAAGGTTATCTTTTTTTGTCTTCATTAGTCATTTTGATTTGGTTGTATCCAGAGAAACCATCCATGAAGAAGTACATTGAGCATCATGCCTCATTATTAACAAAGACAATGTAATGCAAAGGGAAGTCATCTTTCGAGCTTGCTTTATTTAAATCCTTGTAGTCTACACATACCCTTATTTTACTGCCTTTTTTGGGAACTATCATTATATTAGATACTAATTGGGGATACTTAACTACCTCTAAAAACTCAACATCCCATTGCCTTTCTATCTTGACTTTCACCTTGAGCACCATATCCGAACAAATTCTTCATAGTTTCTACTTCAAACGATTTCTTCATAATTTCTGCTTCATAGGTATACTTCCTTTATTTAATGGCTCTTTATGTACTACAACGTTAGTATCTAAACTAAGCATATCTACCTAGGACCAAACAAACACATTAACATATTCACATAGTAGTAAGATCAAGTTTTCCTTTCCACTAGCAATGATTAGATCCTTATTTTCAATTCTCTTTCATCTTAGCATGTATTGATATTAATTGTCTTTAACTTTTCTTTTGTCGGTTTCCAAGCTCATTCTAATTGTTCTAATAACTTAGCGAATTCTTTTACATCATTCTCTTCCCATTCATTTTGCTTCATTGTAATTATGTACTCATTAAAATTTAGCCATTCATTAGTGCAATGCGCTTATGATTTTATGGACGATCCACTTTTCAGATTTCCTTAATGCTAATGGTGTTTTAGTGTGAGTGTTTATTTTGAAAAGATAAATAGACAAAAAACAATGTGAAAATGCATAATCACATTGATAAAATAAAGGCTCAACTACAATGAAAATCATATGTCGACATCTTAAGCCAAGATTTCCAACTTGGTATGCAACAAACACAAACACAAACACATAAAAAATAGAAAGCACGAAAAGCAAACTAGAACAACACTGTCATTTACTTTTTGAAGACTATAGGAGCCTTTAGGGTCTCCTAATTTTGGAACCTTTTCACCATTTGCTAGCTTTCACATGAAGGTCTTTGTAAATGGTTCTTTCATGGTATGGACATTTAGTTGTTGTAGGAAATCTTCTCCTCTCACACCCTTTCTTCTCATTGCAGCTCTTGACCTTACAGTCATTTTATTCCAGTGTGTTGATGCTTATAGCAGTCAACCTTTGGTAGGTATATCCATCATATCTTTGGAGCCCATTACATAAGTAACCTTATGGGATGATACATGGATCTAGGGGATGACAATCTCTTCTTCTTTTGGTTCCCTTCCTTTTAGCATGGCCAACCTTTTTTTTCGTTTGATATCAACAACTCTTTTATAGTCTTTCTTTCCAAGCTTAAAGTCAAGCCTAAATCTCTAATTTGCAATGTTCATCCTTATTAGACTTATTCCCTTAGGATTTCCAGTGATAGGATCATAATGGAAAGGATGTCTATGCTTTAAGAAGTATTGGGTCGCCATTCATATGGCTTCAGAAATTACTAGTTTTCTCAATAATGTGTTTTTTGGCACCCATTTTACATTAAAAACTTCAAAGGAATGGAGATTTCTTTCTTTTCTCCCTTTGGCTTCTATGTAGGGGACTGCCATAATCTGCACCATACCAAGGTCTTTTCAGCCTTAACTGTCACCAATGTTCCATTCATAATATACTTTTAAAATTGATGCAAGGATGATGTCGAGGTACCAGCAGCGTGTATCCAAGGCCTTTTTAATAAAATTTTGTATAATAGGTGAATGTCCATCACTTGCAAAGTTACTAAAAAACCACGGGCCAATGAATAGCTTTATTTTAATCGTTCACACCACTTGCCTTGGGGAACCATTATAAGCACTAATTATCATGGTGTTTGGCAACACATGTGTTGAATTAACTACCATTTCATCCAACACATGTCTGGGAGTACATTCAAAGTTGAACCATTGCTCACCAATACTTTGTCAATGGTGTAATGCTTGTAGCTTACAATATGTATAAAGGTTTATTGTGAAATGGTCCCCCAACATGGAGCTCATCTTTAATGATGTATAGGTAATTTGTCACATGGATTCTTCCAACTAGATGCTCCGTAGTCCTTTAGGCCATGTTTTGGGGAACATATACCTTGTTCAATACTTTTTGCAGCGCATTATAGCAGGGCTCAGAACTTAGAATAAAAGTCATCAGCGATATCCTGGCATGGGTTTTCTTTAATTGCTTTACCACAATGTACTCATTGTGCTTTTTCAATTTTAGGAATTTATCAGCTTCTTCTTTACTCACAAGTTTGTTTACTTTTATGTCATTGATGGCATCTACAATCTCTTTGCCTTTGGCTTTTCATTGTTTTCCTAGTTCTTCAAGTGTAAAATAGCTACCTCTTCGAGTTAGTTCATCAATCTCAATCTAGAACAGTTGAGCAAGTCCCTTAACATTGGGTGGATTATCGTAGTTATAAGGCAATGCATATAGTTTTCATTATGGATGAAGGTAAGCCTTATTAGGACGAGCTTTGAGCATACCCCTTCTTTCTTCCTTTACAAGCTTATAATGCTTATGACATGGTCTTTTTCCTCCTTTATTTGTATCAGACCACAAATCATCATTTATGTCACCTTCTGGTGAAACTATTAACATTTATCGATGTTAAGTCTCATTTCTTTATGGAACTTATAATAGTTGTCACCTTTCCTTGGACTTGATTTATTTTTCATCGGTAAGTACCTGACTTGTACTTTCATGTCATATAACCCATCCAGGTTACCCTTAAAACCTTCTCTTTCTTCCTCCCAAACTCAATAGTATTTACTCCTCCACTACTGAAAACATGATTATATAGGGGGTTCAAATTGATATAGGGGTGATCTTTGAATTTTATTGATCATGCTTTGAAGAATTGCAGGAGCTACCTCTCGAATGTTGAGCAATTATCAATACTATGGTCAGGATATCCAGCATGGTACTTACATGTTAGCTCTAGTTTGTACCAATTTAGAAAGGGAGATTTTAGTGGTAGATATGGAAGAGGGGTCACATGACCTATGCTTAGTAATTTTGCATAAATATCTTTCAAAGGCATGGGTAAGATGGGAGTTGTTCCTGGATTCTTGGTAGGATCTTCTTGAATTGTTTTCTAGTTGGTTTTCTTACAGGTTAGTGAGTTGGTTTACTAAAAGAGGCTTAACAAAGTTAATACTAGATATTTGGGAAGACAAGGTTTGGTGGCTTTGGTAATTTTGGTTTGGTAATTCAATTTGCCCTTATATCCTCCTCTACATTTCTTACCTCAACATTATTTTTCTTCCTAGTAAACCTTTTTTTCTTGGTAGGCTCTGATATTCTACCGGTTTTGTAACAACCCGGCTTTTTCAAGGCCAAAATCGCTGGATTTTTTTTTTGTTTTTGGTGTATGGATTTTTTTACCACATCATTCTTCAAATTTATCATTACATTTTGTTCATTAACAAGGCACAATCTATGTAGGATAACATAAATCAACATTCACATAGAACAGATTCTCAATACATGTGCCCATAATATTATTTTTTCCATACTCCTAGGTTTACATTACATCATATCAACATACTCATAAATTCACATTCTTGTTCTAACCTTGTTATCATCACGGGTTCATACAAGAGTGTCGAACAACAAGTTACACAACTAATACTTTTGTTATCTTGACCGCATGTGATTTTTACAACATGACATCCTCATTAGATGAATACATCATATGAATATTCATACAAATCATTTCAATTTGTTTGTATATTCGCATCCGTGTTCCATTTTAATTTTTCATTACTAGTTTTTACTAAAAGGGTCGGACGACTAATTTAGTGATTAACATGTCCGTTCATACAGAACTCATATCACCCATAATATGCAAATATATAGTTCTTTTCAAAATGTGTAAGCCACGAAATAAATTTCCTTACTCACTATGTTGGTGTGATGTTCCTGTTACAACACAAGGTAATTTCAAGTATTAGAGGCCATTTAAGAGAACATAATAATACAATATCAACATTACATTTCATTCATAAACCAAAAGAGCATAATTCTTTCATTTCTCCTTACTTTTGTAAATACCACCGTTAATAATTCATCAATTACCGAGGCTAATTACAATACTCAAACCCGATCATTCATCTTGAATACCATTAGCCGAACTAATGTTATTCTCTATTTAAAGCATAACTATTATAGTTCTTTAATATACTTAGTATATACAAAACATAGTATACATGAACGCATCAGTTCTTAAAACTAACTCATAACACTCAAATTCGACTATCCTCTTAGTATATCATTTGTCGAAGCCAATCATTTATTCATCCTGGTCATCCACTTAGGATGCTATTGGCCAAAGCTAGTCATTTACTTATCCTGATCATCCAATTAAGGTGCCATTAGCTATAATTAATCATTTGTTCATCTCGGTCATCGACTTAGGATGCTATTAGCCAAAGCAAGTCATTTATTCATCCTGATTATCTATTCAGGATGCCATTTACCGAAGCTAATCATTTATTCATTCTGGTCATCCATTTAGAGTGCCATTAGCCGTAGTTAATCACTTGTTCATTTCAATCATCCACTTAGGATGTTATTAGCCGAAGCTAGTCACTTATTCATCTCAATTATCCATTTAGGATGCCATTTACCGAAGCTAATCATTTATTTTTTCTGGTAATCTATTTAGGGTGCCATTTACCATAGTTAATTATTTGTTCATCTCGGTCATCCACCTAGGATGCTATTACCCGAAGCTAATTATTTATTCATCTCAATTATCCATTTAGGATGCCATTTACCGAAGCTAATCATTTATTCATTCTGGTAATCCATTTAGGGTGTCATTTGCCATTTGTCATTTATTTATCATCTTGGTCATCCACCTAGGATGTTATTAGCCGAAGCAAATCATTTATTCATCTTAATTATCCATTTAGGATGCCATTAGCCGGAGATAATCAATCATCTATCCTGGACATCCATTTGAATGTCATTAGCCAAAGCTAATCAATCATTTGTTTAAGTCATCCATTTAAGTGCCATTAGCCGAAGTTAATCATTGTTCATCCCGATCATCCACTTTGGATGCCATTAGCTGGAGTTAATCAATAATTTATCCCAGTCATCCATTCAGATTCCATTAGTCGAAACTAATCAATCATTTGTCCTGGTCATCCATTTGGATGCCATTAGTCAAAGTTAATCATTTGTTCATCTCGGTCATCTGCTTTGGATGCCATTATCTAGAGCTAATCAATCATTTATCCCGGGCATCCATTCGGATGCCATTAGCTGAAGCTAATCAATTATTTATCCCTGTTATCCATTCGAATGCCATTAGCCAAAGCCAATCATTAGTTCATCCAATAATTCATAACAATTTGACATTCATTACAACATAATAGCAGACCCTTTTTAGTACTCGTACCAACATTCCATAATAGTTTAACATTCAGTAACACAATGATAGATCCTTTGTAATGCAGAAGCAAACATTCCATAACAGTTTAGCATTTAGTATAACACAATAATAGACCCCTCATAATACTCACACCACCATTCTGGTAATTAACTATCAATATATTACAACGGTAAACCTTTCATAATACTCATACAACCATCCATGACAATTTCATTCAATATAATACAACAGTAGGTCCTTCGTAATATTCATACAACCATCATCACAATACATTCAATAAAAATACAACAATAGATCCTTTGTAATACATTCATCACAATTATATTCGATATAATAAAACGATAGGTCCTTCATAATGCTTATATAATCATTTATCACCATCACATTCAATAAAAACATAATAGTAGATCATTTGTAATAGTCATACTACCATTCATCAGCAACCCAAATTCATAATAGCCCAAGCAACATCTCATATTCGGTTTTGTATTCATCACAACACAATAATATATATCAATTTCAAATGGGTCATTTTAGAACTTTAACATTTTCATCATTGTTTCAACATTCATCAAGAACTCGATCGACATTTCATAGTTGTTTCAACAATCATCAAGAATTTAATCCAACACTTCATTATCGTTTCCTCATTCAACAAGGATTTAATAAAATATCATCATAAGTAAATCATTTGAAGCTTAAACATCATAACGAGAAAAAGGTGGAAACCACCTACTTGCTCCATTTACGGGTTGTCCTTGTCTTGGCGATGGTTTGATCCCAGCCACACCACCTAAGACATCAATGGCCACAAATCAGTACCTTTGCATCCTTAAATCACATTCATCACAATACTTATTTTGAGACTTCATATGTTCACATTCAAGTGTTCCATATTTTATACTATCATACAATGAAATTGTTACAAGCATTTACGTCATTTCTGCCTGGGGGACTATTGTAGAAAATCAGCAACGAAACTGATTCGTTGCTGGCCATACACTTTGGCAGTGAAAAATGGTTCACTATAGGCCGCACACTTCGACAGCAAATGCTACTTCGCTATAGCTGACATGCTTTCGGCAATGAATGCTAATTTCACCATAGGCAACTCAATTTTGACAGCGAATCACACTTCCACTGCAGACAACACAACTTTGGTAGCGAATGTTGATTCACTGCAGACAACACAACTTTGGCAGTGAATGCAAATTCGTTGTGGACAATAACAACGAACACCTAATTCATTGCATGCAACACAAGTTCAGTAGCAAACACCTGATTCGCTGCAGACAATACAAGTTCGGCAGCGAACATGATTCGCTGCAGACAAAACAATTTGGTAAGGAAACCTATTTCACTACGAACAACACAATTTCAGCAGTGAAAACATGATTCGCTGCGAACAACAAAATTCGATAACGAACATCTAAATCGCAGTAGACGACATAATTTAGCAGTGAACACCTAATTCGCTGCAAACAACACAATTCAGCAACGAACCCCTGATTCACTACAGACAACATAAATTCATCAGCAAACACCTAATTCGCTGCGGGCCACACAAATTCAGTAACAAAAATCTAATTTGCTATGGACAACACAATTCGCAACGAAAACTCATTCACTGGTGACACACATTTCGATAATGAAAACTCATTCGCTGCAGTCAACAGAGTTCAGTAGTGAAACTGATTTGCTGTAGACATACAATTCAGCAGTGAAAACTCATTCGCTACAGACAATTCAACAGCTTCGGCAGTGAAAACTCATTTGCTGTAGACAATTCAGTGGTGAAATTGATTCACTAACAACACATAATTCGGCTGTGAAAACTCATTTGTTGTAGACAATTCGGTGGCGAAACTGATTCACTAACAACACATAATTCGGCAGTGAAAACTCATTCGCTGCAAACAACACAGTTCGATAGTGAAACTGATTCGCTGCTAGCAACACAGTTTGCAGCAAAAACTCATTCACTGTGACACCACAATTCGTTCTTTGGATCCAGCAGAATCATACAAGTTTAACATGAACACACATGCAAATTCAATTCCAGCACAAACTTTTTCATTAGATTCTTGTTTCAGCTGTCGCATGCTTTCAAGGTTACAAACACACACAATCCTGCACATAACCTTATTGTAAGCCTATTATCACACACTTTCATCAAACACAATAAGTAATCAAGTCAATAACACTATCATGTTTTCTGTTTTGACTTTGGCATGGTCTAAGGTTCTAACAAATTCATAATTTCTACTTTTCTTCTTATAGTGTATGCATTCTCAGTCCCCACCAAGGTCGGTCTTCCACCTTAGTTTGTGTATTTAAATTATTCATTTCCTTTGTTAAGTGTTCTGGAATTTGTCCTTCCATTCACCTTTATTTTACATGCATTTTTCACCCAGTTTTACTTAGCAGTTGGTGTAAGGATTCTAGGTCATCTACTTGGGGTTTTTCTTCATAATTTTAATCCCAAAGTCTCAAGAAGTTCATACCTTACTATTTTTAGTAGTTTTAAGGAAAGGATTCAACAGGTTTTTCTCACCTCGTACTCGTTGTCGTCTTCTTCTTCTGCTTCTTCCCCTATACTCATGGTTTTTCCTCTTCTTCTTCCTTTGTTTAGCTGTCTATTACACCCCCTCTCCCTCCATGGTTTCAGCCATTTATGTTTTTCTCTAGCTCTCCTTTCCTCTCTAACACTCAAGAAATGTGCATGCAGCTGGTTGCTAGGTTTTCTACTTGGGAAAGCGGTGGCTACAGTGGTATTTGCTCGTCGGCTTTTGGGGAGAGGTCTAGACTTCTTCTCCTTCCATGCCTTTGGCCACCTCTGCTTTTCCTTAATCCTCCCTTTTTCTCCCATGTGTCCAAGGTGATGCATGCAATTAGGTTTGCTGGTTTTGCTTTAGGAAGAGAGGTTGCTGCAGCCAAGACTAGTGGCTGGCTATTATTATTTTTTTTAGATGTAGGCAAGAGCATGGATCCTTTTTTGGAAAGAGTGCCCATTTCTCTCTCCTTACTATATTTATACCCTTCTTAAATACAAAAGGGTTGTTTGGTAGGCTGGATAAGGTTGTTCCCATCCCTCATTTCGGTTAATTTAAGGCTGGTCACGTCCTCTATTGTTCTCATCTAGAATAGCCCGATCCAACATGAATTTTTATTGGGCTTTTCAGCGTCGTTGCTGATTTAGAAATCATTAGCGAAGACTATACCGCTGCCTATTCATAAATCAACAGCCAAAACCATGCTGCTGTCGATTCAAAAATCAGCAACCAAAAGCTTCATTGCTGCCGATTCATAATTGGCAACCAAACTATGCCATTGCTGATTCAGAAGTCAGAACCAAAAAACTACATCATTGTTGATTTAGAAATTGGCAGCCAAACTGCATCGTTGTCGATTCAAAAATCGGCAGCTAAACTACGTCGTTGCCGATTCAAAAATCGACAATGATGGTGGAGTCGTTTCAGTTTCACTTCTCTTTTTTTGGGTTTTTACAGGTTTTTATCTCTTATTCTATTCTCTTAGCAATAATAACATCATAAAAATGTTTGGTAGAGCTACCCATCAGATGCTCATAACATGGGGACTTGAATGTATTGGCGAATATGAGCGCACTCCCTTACAGTTTCTAAGTTGTTTTTCTCCATAACCATCAAACTTGTCTAGTTTGGAGCGATGTCAATATTGAACTTGTATTGCTTTAAGAAAGCATAACTAAGATCACTCCATTTCTTGATCCTTGTGTTATCCAAGTTCATGTACTTGCTTAATGCAAAACAAGTCAAACTGTCTTTGAAGAAATGAATGAGCAACTTCTCATTATATATGGCTTTCACCATTTTGTTGTACTATGACCTCAAGTGTGTATTAGGGCATTCTAGTCCCGTTTACTTGAAAAATTTTGGCACTCTAAACTTCTTAGGCACTACTACATTTGGCACCAAATTTATCTCAATTGCTCTAATCAAGTCATGGAAGTTGGATCCCTTAATAACCCTCAATCTTTTCTCTAAGGCAACCCATTTAAGCAAGCGTAATCGAGTGAGGCATCGAAATGCTTATTGTACCTGCCATACATGTTCCATAATTTATAAATATAAAAACATATGGTTGTATGATTATGTATGAGATGTATGTTAGGTATGGATTAGTTATACCCTAGGTTGATACATGGTCTTCATCCCCCCTAAAATAAGATTTTTGTATTTTTTGGAATGTTGGTCATTACCCTTAGGAGTTTTACAAACAAGTTGTAAAATAAAAAATGCAAGAAAATAATTTTTGTGTTTAATAAATCCATGCTAAAACATATTTTCAAAACTTCAAATACTTGTTTTTTTTTTTTAAGAAAAAGAGAAAATTCAAAATATGTTAGAGTATTGGCTGTATGCAACACACAAAAACATTTTTTTAATTTTTTTTGTCAAAAACACAAACATCACATTTAATTGCAATTAAAGTCAACGAACCACATATTAGTCAAATTCTTAAAGCTTTAATAAATCAGCTATTAAATCCCAAAAAATATGTAGAAACATGTTCTTACATTTTTACAGGAAATACAACATGATTTTATTTGTCCCTAAATACTTGATCATATGCAAATAAAACATTAAAATTTTTAATCCTTTTTATTTTTTATAATTTAATAACATACATTAAAAAAAAAGTACAAACACACACATATGCCTTTTTATTATGTTTTACACATACACCATAACTACATGTGACAAAAGTAACAAAAATTTAAAATAAATCAAATACAATTCACACAAATTAAAAATTACATGATAGTTTCTAGAAATCCAGAAAACTGTTGGGAAGGCTTCTGGATCATAAAAATAGTGGCGGCGCGTCTCCTCCATGCGCCACCACCATTGGCGGCGTGTGGGTTCACACACCACCGTGAGGAAGAACCATGAAACAGTGGGATCTGGCACCTCGTCACCTTCAAAAGAAGAAAAAAACACAGGCAGTTGATTTTATTTGGGTATTTTTTAGATTTGTTTAAAGCATTCTTTCCTCCTCTCCTCCCGGTTTATTTTACTTTCTGCAGATGTCAGATCAGCGGTTGGGGTAACTATAAGGCCAGCCTTGCTACTGTGCGTGTGGCCGCTGAAGCTGCTTTTGAGATGGGAGTGGCTATTCGGTCAGCGATGGGGGTGTCGGATCGGCAGTGACAAGAAACCGAAACAAAATGTGAGGGAGACCGTGGTTGAGGCGGAGACGAGAGTAGCTAAAGAATACAGCAGGGGCCGCTGCCGTGTTTGGTCTAAGGAAGAAGGAATGGTTGTGGGGCTATTCCTGTGTGGAGGAGTTGGGTGTGTGTGGGTCTGGGAGGAGAAGATGATAGGGAAAAAAAAGTTAGGGGAACAATGGAGGTCGGTCTGTGAGGGAGAGTGAGATCTTGTGAGGGAGAAGAAAAGGAGAGTGTCCGCTGGAGGAGGGGAGCCTTGTCCGGCTACAGAGAGAAGAAACTGAAAGTTCAAAATCCTAAAGCATGGTTTCTGTGTTTTTTTTTTTTAGAGAGGGAGGCGGTGGGCCCTGTGTGAAAGAGGGAGGTTTAGGGTTTTTTTATTGTTTTTTTTTTTCAAATTATGCAAAACTCCCTGTCAATTTTTCCTCCTATGCATATGGCTGGAGGTTCACTTATATTGAAAATCTCTACACATGCTATTTAAGAAAATATTGCAATAATTATTGCAGAGATTATGTTCTATAACCAGCACCAACAAATCCTATATATATGATATTTTATATTGTAATGATTATTTTTCATAACTAGCACGAATCAAATCATATATTTATGGTATTTTATATTGCAGTAATTATATATGACTCAATAATTATCTCCTTAACATATTGCTTTCTTAATATTAGCCCTGATGCTCTATGTTATCGCCACATGTAAACCCTTATTTTATATTTTTTTTATAAAATTTATCAAAGCATGGGTCAAAAATTGGGTAGCAACAATCCTGGTAATTACCCTAGTAAAGATAACATGGGGGCTTAGTAGGTAGTGGAATGGTATGTATACTAATTATTATCAGTCCAAGCAGTCAGCAAAGAGTTTGATGGTTTCACAAACTTAAACCCTAACTAAAAATCATAGGGTAAGCCATTACTTCTCCACCTAACATAAATTTTCCATGTGTGTGCATTCCAAAATGATATATCAAAAAATAAACTAGTGATGCATGAAGACATTCATCCATATCCAATATGTATGAGTAGAATAAAACATTCTAAAGCATAAAAAAATAAGTCATCTATGAAAATTTAAACATATCAATTCAAATAAACCACATAAAACACATAAAGCCTAGTCCAAAACTATCAAAATAGAATTCATTAGTGGAGTTGTCATTATGTCACACATTGGCATACAGTGTGAGTGTCAATAAGTCGCAACCTTATTGTTTGGTTCAGGGTTACTGGGAGACCTGAGTATATTGGTCTTATCAAAAATCTAGGGTAAGGGACTAGTTATGGCTAGGGAAGGTATTAAGGCGCACCTTACCTGAGATAAGCTTTATTGTATGGTCTTCATATGGTTTAAAGGTTTTGATAGGTTCCTAACCAATAGTCAATCTATGTCTCAAAACAATTTACTCTTATAAATAAATATGTCATTTTAAATTTATTATGGATACATACGCCCAAATAAATTCAATATAGGTGCTCTTCCAAGGCTCAACAACTATGGAAGATGAAAGGTTTTTCCATAATTCATGTACTGTGGTTAAAAAAATACTCCCAATTAGAATTGCTAAACATTCAAATTAATTCTGAGAATTTCCTAACTAAGTTCTAATATTTAAATACTAGCTTACTTCTAGGTTCAACATTTATAACAAAATATTGACCACTAATTCTCATGAATTAAAATTTTATTAAAATATTAACCAAGTTCTCATAGATTTAATAAACTGATTATTAAATTCAAAAATACATGCAGAGATATTTTTGTATAAAAAATGCTAAAACTTGGTAGTATGCACACCAAATAAAGCACATTTTTATATTTTTGAAATGAGAAGAGTGTTTTTATATATTTCAAAATTTCAGTGGAAAACTGGTATTTTAATACCATGTTCATATCTTATAGTGTAAGTATATAGTCCTGATATTAAATAAAAATATTGGGAAAAAATGTGAGGGACCCACAAATAATTTTATATTAGTCTTAAAATTTCTTGGAATTTTTTGGGGTCTGTTTGGCAAAACCCATTTTTATTAAGAAAACAAAGCAGTCAAAATAAATATAAGGGTGTGTTTATAAAATAACCACCTAGGCCAAAAACCTTTTCACAAAAATATTAGCAAATCAAATAGACCTTTATCATGTGATCTAATTTTGACCCGACTTGGTCAACCCAAAAACATTGATTCAATCATGGGTCGAACCAAAAACCAAGGTTTAACCCAATACTAAATCAAAATCGAGATTTAAACCAAAATAAAATCAAAACTAAAAAAACATGAAAATCATAAAAATTTCTTACGAAAATAGATCAAACATAAAGAAAAATGAAGAACATGAAAAACAATGAAGAACATTCGAATTCAAACCCAACAATATGAACATCAAACCGAATATAAAAAGATAAGGTTTTGTTTGTAATTAAGCATGTATCAAGAATAAGGGTCTATTTGCTTTGATTATCATTAAATAAACATGATTTTTTCAAAAGAAGGTTTTGGTCCGAAACCAAACCCTATTATTAAAACACTTAAAAGCATGTTATTGATGTAAGAACAACTTAAATTATTAACTAATGATAATGTATGAACATGCAAAGAGCAAAATAAACTTAAACAAAAACCTAAATCTAGTATTCAAGACAATGTTCTTCATATGAATATGAAGAACATGAACCCATGTTGCTTAGAAAACAAGGATTATTGCCAAACCCAGAAATTGACCTTCTAAGTCTCTAAACTTCCATCTTTTAGTCCATATAAACTACATTGTCCATAACAAAAATGTTTGAATAAAAAACAATGACAAATAACATCAAGTCATTAAAAACATGCTTAGAATTTCAACTTTCAAAACTGCAGCCCCATTGACAGCCAATAAAATATCAAACTTCAATCCAAAACTAACTCTTCAGGAACAAAAACCAAATCCAAGAACCTAGAAAATGAACTAACAACCCAAAAATATGCATCAAATACCTACTACCATATTTGACAGATTTCAAAACACACTCATTTTAGCAAGAATAATATTCAAACACCATTCTAAACATCTAGTAAACATTAAGCAAAGAAAATAAAATTTTCATTCATCAATCCATATGAATGCTAAAACATAAAATAATACTAAAAAATTTAAAAAATATATCATCAAACATTGAAAAGAGCATTAATGGGTAAACCACATGGACTCGACCCTTAAGTTTTCACATGATCATACCTTATTCAAGCTTGTTAGCTATAGGCTACTACTTCCCTTTTATTTTCCTTCCTTCTTTCCCTTTCACTTTCTATTATTTCCAAAGCGTACTTGACCTTCTGTGTTAGGCTCTTAAACCTTCACAATAAGGTCTTTCCAGAAGGTATTTACTCATGTTTTTCTCTTTGTTTTTCTTCTTCCTTTTTCTTTGATTTCTAGGGGGTTTTCTAGGCTTTTTGGTGGATTCCCTCAAAGATTGATCAAAGCTCGACCATTTGATCAAAATAAGAGAGTTCTAGATAAAAGTTAATAGTTGAAAGCTTTTATACTAGGCTTGTTTTGCAATTGTATTGTTTTTAGCGGTGCTTATTGGTTTGCTAAATTAAAAGGCAATAAGTTATTTATGGCCTTTTGATCTTGAGAGGAAGGTTTTATAGTCATTGATAAGAACCCTTTGAGAAGCTTTAAGTGTGAACACATGAAATAATGGGTGGTTTTTTAGAAAAATAGGAGTCACGGTCTAGGCTGACATGGTTGACCACTTTTGTGGCTTCACTAGAGCAACTCTAGTATAAACATCATCGAAAACCACTTGAAGTTTGTAGGGGAGGTGTATATTTTTTATTTGGATCCAACCTTGCTTATTTATCGACATGAGCACCATTAGTTGGACACATGATGGTTGTTGTTGGTTAGACATGCCCCAAAGCCAATCATTCACCTCGAGTCAAATTTGGTCCATTTTCCATTGACCATGAGATAAAATGTACTAGCATTAAATGAAGGCATGACTCTTGGCTATATGTCTCTTAAAGATTAGTCATAAGATTAACTCATAGCTTTTTTATTGACTTGTTATCACTCTAGGTTTTTATCTCTAAGTAGTCCATAATTATAGGTGACAAGAACATTGACAACTCTATCATCTACATAGAAACATCCATATTGTTTTTCAAAGCTATCATCTCCTCCACAACCATCTTTTTTAAGCTCTATAAACACAAACAACACAACTTATATGGCTCTTTTCCTCCATCATCAATGTTAAATTAAGCATCATAGGGTCCCTTAAACCTAATAGAAAACTTGTTTTATAGGTGTTCGAGTTACCCTAGTCTAGCAATACTAACCTTCCAGCTCATCCACTAGCTTTAGAAAGAACATAATCTTTATGGTGTTTTCTATGAACCTTAACAGTTACAAAGTACAATAAAAATATAGTTTGAAGTCTAGAATTGGTTTCAAGAGAATTGATATAAGATTTAGAGTTGTTTATAGTAAAAAAAAATTACATATATTTTCAGTTTCTTAAGTATGCTTGAGTTTTCTATGACTAGATAGTCAACATATGAGACATGAGTGATGCATCATTTGAACAAGTGACCTATTTTTCACCTCCATTTTGTATCTATTCTAATGTCTTGATTTTGCATATTGAATTGAAGAACTTGTTTGATTATAAACCTAGAAGATGGATGTGTGGTTATTGCATGATAACATAAACATACTTATGATAGAAATGATAAATTGCATAATTAAACTAGAAAGAAATAAACTACAATGTTCAGTTAAGAGGAAGAATAATGAAGGAAACTTTTGTATGATGAGCACCTTTAGAAAAATGAAATATATGGTGGAAATGGAACTCATGTGTAATGTGAAATTGTTATTAACTTGTGTTTGATGAATTTGAATCATACAATTGAGAATGATGGAATGAACAAATGATATCAATGTTATGTTTCGGCCATGGATGCTTGGATAGGAGAACCCTTGAAAATATACATGTTGGAACTTAATTGTGTACTGCTTGACAATATTGTGATGAACTTGATAAGATTATAGAAAATAATATGATTTTTGTTCTTAAACATGCTAGATAGTACTTAGTAAGCTAGAATGCCTAGAACACCTTATATTATTCTATATTGAATGGAATTGATGATATCACTTGAAGAATTCAAAGTATGCATGACAGGGAAGTGACAAAGGCTTCGATCATCTTAGAAAGTAATGGTGATTAATAGGTTCTCTTTAACAATGTTGATGAATGTATGATATTGTCATGGAATAGAAACATTACATGTTGCCTTTGCTTCATAAACTTTGGAATTGAATTTGGTTGTGGTCTATGTCCAAAACTAGATTGAAGTATGGGTTTTAGGAGGAGAACTTGGTATTGACCATATGCATAAACTTAGGGAACAAAAACATCAAAATGACTTAGTTTTCAATGATAATTTTTAGTGTCAGAAATGACTTAATTTTCATTGATGATTTTCAGTGTAGAAATGACTTAGTTTTCTTTGAAGATTTTCAGTGTCACAAATGACTTAGTAGTAATGACTTAGTTTTCATTGATGATTTTCAGTGTTAAAAATGATTTAGTTTTCGTTGATGATTTTCATTGTCAAAATGACTTAGTTTTATTGATGATTGTTGTAACTCATTTTTGGAACCCACGCGTTGGAGATGGTGTTTACCTCTTTTGAACTGAGTGTAGGAGTTTAACTCATATTTGCTGGAAGATTGACAGAACCAGAGAAAGAAATATCTTTTCGAAACCCTGTTTAAGCTGTTTTCTACTCTCTTTATCATTCCCCTTTGTTGCCAAAACCGTTAGGTTTTTCTTAGATTGATCAGAAGTCTTCATAATGCTAAATTTGTTCCTTCTTTTTCTGGTCTTTAAGGTTGGATAAATCCCTCAGAATTTGCAATAAAAAAAAATTGGCTCTACTGCTGTCGTAATTTTTTGTTCTAACTTAGGCTCTGATTTTAACTTAGTTTTGTACGATATCTGAACATCCTAGCTATATTTTGTCATTTATGACATGTTGAAAAATTGACCTACACCTTTATTGGGTCCTATGGATCACTGTTCTTAGGGCAAACTCTCAGTCAGATTTGGATGCTCGACATTGTCAGATCAAGACCCTTTTTGATCAACCAGATTACTGCCAGATTCTGTTCTCTAAAATGATTTTATCTCACTTTGAATCCTTCATCAAAGTTGTATTCTTGGACGTATAGATAAATTTAGGCATTTGAATCGCTTGATCTTAATATCAGAAGCTCAAGATATTCCTGTTTGAAAATCTATCGTGAAGGTAGAAAATTCTGCTTCGAGAAGGATCCTGCCCGAGTTTTGCACGAAAAACTCTATTTCCATCTCAAATTTTGTAGATTTGTTCTTAGGTCATACTCTCAGTCATATCAGGATTCTCGGCATTGCCAGTTTCTTAATTAGATTAGGAGACCCTTTTCGATCAACTAGATTACTACTAAATTCTGTCCTCTGAAACGATTTTATCTCACTTCGACTTCTTCATCAAAGTTGTAGTCCTAGACACGTAGATAATTTGGAATTTTGAATCATTTGATTTCAATATCAGAAGCTCAAGATATTCTCATTTGAATATCTAACATGAAAGTAGAGATTTCTGTTGCGAGAAGGATTCTGACCTGAGTTTTGCACTAAAAACTCTATTTCCATCATAAATTTTATGATTGTTGTTCTTAGGTCATACTCTCAGTCGTATCGGGATGCTCGACATTATCAATTTCAAAATTAGATCAGGAAACCTTTTTTGATCTACCAGATTACTACTAAATTATGTTTTCTAAAACAATTTTATCTCACTTCGACTCCCTTATCAAAGTTGTAGTCCTGGACGCGTAGATAAATTTGGACTTTTGAATTGCTTAATTTGATATCAGAAGCTCAAGATATTCCCGTTTGAATATCTAGTGTGAAATAAGGGATTTCTATCGCGAGAAGGATTTTTTTTGCCCGAGTTTACAGGGACACAATTGCAAGATGCTTAAAGATTGAAGACCAATTGCAGGCTAATTTGAAGCCCTTTTTGGACCAAGGAACAAATGAAAAAGGTGCTAAAATAAGGGAGTTGATTAGAATAAATTTTGCCGGGTGAAGAAATTGAAGAATAGGAATTAGATTAGAAAAGGAAAACAATGCCTCCCTGTCTGCAATTATTTTCTTTTTCTCTACACAGCTACCCCGATTATCTTCTTTCCTTTTATCTGCAAACCATGTTTTTTTTTTCTTATTTCAAAGGAAATAGTTGGTGCCTCATGGTCCCAACTATGGGACGACAAAAAGGAGTCGTACCATCCTCTAACTTGGAAAGAAATCAATGTTGATCACAAAATCAGAATCAAATATTCTGGTTTCCTATTTTTTGCTCACTTGAGATTACAACCTAGAATTAATGTAATATTTATTTCCTAAATAGAGCTGCATGTTAGGCTATATAAGCCTCTTCTGCTGAGGGAGAAAAAAAAAAGAAAAAATAGGGAGAAAACAGAAAAAGAACGACAAAAAACACAAGAGAGGTAGGCAGTTAGGAGAGAAAAAAACACAAAGAACAGAGGGTGTTTCTTCCTTCATCCTTGTGTTGCTGTGAGATTTAGAAGGTAGGCAATAAAAGAGAAAGAAGAGAAAAGAAAGGATGAAAAAAAGAGAGGAGAAATAAGGAAGAAGTAGGGACTGTCTTTTAGTTTTTGCTCCATTTTTTCTGCATATAAAATCTGCAAAATAGGGAAAAGAAAGTGCAGGAACTAGTACAGAGAGTAAAAGCAAGAAATCGATGCAAATACAGAACAGAAGGAGAAGGTTTGAAATAGACGAACTCAGACCAAGCAACCATCACGCTTTCAATGTTGTTGCAGCTTCTTCGTCTCTCTTTGCATGCATTTTTCTTTGTGCGTGTACTATTCAAGTGAATTAATTCACTTAAACAGTAACCCGCCAGCTTTGATTAAACATAACTGCACCCTTTTTGTGTCCAGCCGAGTCACTTGCATGGGCAAGTGACTAGGCCAGACCTACTATTTTTTTTTCCTTCAAACAAATAAAAGAAAAGGAGATTTATGATTTTTTGGCATATTTATTTTAAGGTCTGAATTTTTTTTATGTTGTAAAAAATATCAATCTCATATTTAGACTACCTAGTTTTCGATGCAATGTGACAAATATACATATATATCAAAAAAAATGTTTTCATGCATATGGTCAATAACCTAACATGTTTTGAATGCTCTTCTTTATACAAAAAATATTGGAAATTTCAAAAATGTGTTTTCGCATGGATTTCTTAAACACAACAGAAATTATTTTCTTGCATTTCTGGATTTTACAACATGTTTGTAAAACTCCAAATGGTATTGGCCAATATTCTAAAAAAAAATATTATTTTGGGGGAAATTCATTTATTATTCACCGTTAATGTTTGGATAAAGAAATTTCAAAGGGATGAATATCCAAAATATTAATGGGAATAACTTGTTATTATTCACTATTAATATTTGGATAAAAAAAACCCTAAGTGGTAAATATCCAAAATAATGTTTTAGGAATAATAAGTCATCCACATCCTTGAAAGAAGCCTTGATCATAATCAAGGACATTTTAATTTTTTACTCCACGGTTTATGAGCCGTAAAAGTATAAAACACTAAAGCAAAAATAAGCTTTTAAAACGCCCTAGATTTCTAAATTTTTTCCCTCCTCCTTGCAATTTACGAGTCGTAAAATTCTTGAAATACTATGGGAAATATGAGCTTTTAAAGCGCATGGAATCTCCTTGGATTTTTATCTCAATAAATTTAGTTTGAATCAAACCTAGGAAAACTGATGGGATTAGAAAACACCAACATCATAGCAATTATAAAGCAAACCAAACACCAAGCAGCTTACCTTAGGTATGACGTACTAGGGGTGTTAATACCTTCCCTTTACACAACCAGTACCTTGCCTTAGAATCTTTGAAAAACTAGTTAGGGTTCTTAGTGACCAATATACTAGGTGGCTACTCCTTTATTAACAATAAACAAAAAACCCCAAAACCAATCAAGGGTCGCCGCTTTGCCGCGAGGGTGCGACAGGATAGTGATTGGTACATGTGCCATCCCACTATCTGTTGAACCCCCATACTGCCTTTACGTGGGTGATCACTGGTATACCCTTTTTTTACAGACCAAGTAGTAAACCTATTTTATGTCTCACGTAAAGGAACTAGAACCTATCCTTATGGTGTATGCTCCATAATATATTTTGAATCAAAACAAGTCTAACCTTAAGGCATCTTGAATTGCAGGACTTGTGAACGAAATGGCCACCATTGCTAAATTTTCCATCATAGAATATGGAAAAAATTCAGAACTGTCACAATTGATTGAAGGAGACTACCTTAGAAGCGATGCTAAGAAGCTATCACTAATCAAGAACCTGAATTGCATTATGAATGAGGTGAACAAGTTAATGACTCACTTTTAGAATGTGGATAAGGATGCATTTTTTAGGAAAAACAGACGTTTGTGGAGATTGAAAGGGTATAAGTTTTAAGCCCAGCTATACGAGCCTTAGTTCATTTTTAGGATCTAGACTACTGGTGTTTTTCTTTTGGAAGCATAGACCTATGTCCCACTATGGAGGAATATGGGATGTTGACTGAGTTTCCAAACAATCTGTATAGGGTTTATTTTCCTTTGAGATCTAACAAGATCATTGATTAGTACTTAAAAGTGCATGTTTATCAAGGTTTTATATCATCATTTTGCACTTGAAGTATCAATAACTCCTTAACTAAAGCATGTTTTATAATAACAAGTTTGATACTATAAGATACCTTAATTTATGGTAAATGTTCATCTTAAATGCAGGCCTATCACATAAATGAAAGGATTGATTGATGAGTTTAAGTATTGAAAGTGAAAGGACAAAGAGATGGCCAAACTTAGAAAAGAGATGCTGGTGCAGTCCAAACTAGAGCATTGCTTGGTAATTGGATCATATCTGGAGCTCTAAATCTCGGATTTAGGTCCACTTTATATGGATGGAAAGGTAAAACACAGGCCTACAACTTTCATAGGAGCCCAAGATTTAAAAAGGCCGTTTTGAAGTCCAAATTGTAAAAACAATAAAGAAGTTTGAATCTGTCTTGCAGCCCATACACTGTTCAGTGTTCAGCCCATATCTCGAGTTCTAGAAGTCCAAATGACCTCATCTTTTTTAGTTGGAAAGCTGAGACAATTTCCTAAAACTTTCCTAAGGATTCTGTGCAAATTAAGATGTTAGCAATGATATCTTATTCAGACAAGAAGATAAGGATTGTCACCAAGTCAAGATATGGCCACCCACTCATCAATTAGTCAACAAATCAATAGTTTCAAATTTTGGCCTATAAAAGGAGGCATTTACCATGTATTGAGGCATCTTGGTTTTCCAGATCAAGATCATGATCTTGCTTTCTCTCTTTATATTGCTTATGTTTTGCTTTCATTAATATCAAGTTTATGCATTTCATTTCCTTTCCTTTACTTAATTAACTTCTTTCTCATTTATGTTCTTATCTTGTTCATTTATGTTTCTTTCTTTCATTATGTTTAGCTAAGTTAATTATGTCAAGGTGAAAAGGGTACACTAATGGTGTAAGAATATGTATAATATAAACTTAACATGGACCTTAATGTTGGATACTAACATGTTTTATATTTGTTATCTTGTTCACTTTTAATACTTTGCTTGTTAAATGTTTAATCTAGATTTATGCTGTATAACACTTGGTACAACAAATACTTGGCACTTTCATAGCCCATACTGTATGGTATAACCGACACCTGAGCTATGAAAGGAACTTGAATTATTGTTAACATAAGTTATAATCATGAATGCCTGACAACATTTACAAGTATTAGCATTATTCAAATAAGATAACTAATGTAATCATGTTAACAATTTATAATCTGATTGGAACCTCCTTTATGTGTGGTTTCCAATTGAGTAATAAGAGTTTATACTATACTTGTTTGAAGTACCATTAGTGGATCCTCTAACCTTGACATTTGTTTTTATTATTGTTTAATCCTTATATCAATCTTACATCTAAAAGCTCTCTTTATTATTACTATTACTATTGTTAATATCATTACTACTACTACTACTACCACTATTATTACTATTATTGTTATTATTAGTATTAGTATTAGTATTAGTATTGTTGTTGTTGTTGTTATTTATAATTTATATTGTTAACCTCCCTATGGTTCAACCTCGTTCTTGCCGAGTTATTATTACTTCGACACTCCTGCACTTGGGAGAAGACATCAAGCTTTTAGTCTTGTCAATCATCCCCAAACTGTCAAAACTTCTCAGAATCGCCAACTTGAAAAAGTTTTTCAAAAAAGAATGCTACCAGTCTGAAATGTAGGATGCTAGAAATTGAACTGAAAAAGAAGTCAGGATTTGAAAAAGAGAGATTGATTGCCTTGGGCATATTTGGCCTTGTGTTGTTCCCAAGCCAGACGGGTGTAGTGAGTTTGGAGGGCGCCGCTGCTTTTATAGAGTATGAGAATACACAAATTAATCTAGTGGCTACTATTTTAGCTGAAACCATCTTGACACTTAATCATTGTATGAAGACCGGAAAAGGAGCAATGAGATGTTGCACGCAGTTGTTGTATATCTGGATGGTTAGCCATATCGAAACAAAAAAGTTTATCTTCAATAATTTTATGGTGGTTTACCCAAAGAACCCTGAAGTTGGTAGAAGAAGAAGAATGGGGAGATCTAGACAACTAAGGTTGGGTTGACAAATTAGAAGGTTTGCCTAATAGTGATTTCAAGTGGAGAGCCCCATGGGTAACGATAGTGAAAGTCCTGATGAGTTGTGGACAAAGATGTTAGGTGCCATTGGTAGGGATTACAGGTTATGTGAGTTATGCTCATGCCCTAGTGGTAAAGCAACTTGGGGGCATGCAGTTTGTTCCAAGCACTATGGGAACTACTCAATTCTTTGGTTTGTTCAAATATCCCATTGCACAAGAAGTTTTGGACATCATCAAATAAGATTGGAAGCATCTGGTTTTGGTTGAGATAGAAGGTTTAAAGGATCTAAGTGCAAGTGAAGGTTATGCAAGATGGAGAGACTCAGCTACTTCAACCATGCCTTGTATAGGAGTCAAATCTCCCCAAACTGTAGAAGAGCCTGTTGAGGGGAAAAGGGTAAATATTGAAGAGGAGTTGAGAAGACAAGTGGAAAAACTTCGAATAGAGTTGAGCAAAAGCAGAAAATACAAGGCAATGTTGGAAAAAATGATGCTGGAAGGGAATAAAAGGAGAGCATTTCTAGATGAGCAAATACAATCAAAAAATGCAAGAATAACGAAGCTTGAGTTAAAGCTAAGTGAGGAGAAGATTGTTAGGGAAGAAAGTGAGAAGGAGCAAGGAGGGGTGAGTTTTGATTGGATGCAAGGTTGCTCTATACTTGAAGTAATGGAGATTGACTTTAACGATTGTTGAGGAAGCACAAAATATTACCAAGAAAAATTTGCACAAATTCAGTTCGAACTGATGAATAGGATTGGGAAGTATGAGGATTTGAACAAGAAATATATGGAGTTGGAAAGCTATTCGACAAGGATTGCAAAAGAAGAAAGTAAAAGAAAAGGTTTGGAGGGTGTTGAAGTAGAGTCAGCAGTTAAGAAGAATGAGATAAAAGTCATGAAGATAAAATTTGACAAGGAATGTGAAAAGGTGAAGTATTTGGACAAAAAGCTAGTAATAATGGAAAAACACAAGGATCATATTGACACTAACAACGCTGCTTTGAACATAACTAATATGTTGCTTATAGAAAAGATGACCAAGACAGATGTGCAAATGGATGAAGCTGCTGCGCATACCAAGATTATTAGAATCAATGTGCGAAATATGGGAGGGGACTTCATTCGTTATCGTCGAAGCCTAACTAAAACCGATGCCTTTCTATGGAAGATTAAGAATCGTGGCTTTGCCTTTTTACCTTTGGTTAGAGAGTTTGTGGAGGAAAGGGATTAATATGTTGTATTTCCTTTTTGTTTCTAAATGCAATAAGCTTATCAAGCATTAATAAAAAGGGTGTTGACCCATCTTCTTATGCAAAATTTATCTCTTGGTGAATATGATTCAAGCAAACGACTCAAAAGGCAGTACTCCTAGCAAAGCAATGTGACAAGAGAATCTATGTTTATAAAGTGGTGGCTATTATTCGTTCACAATAAAGTTGCATCCATACCCAATATACAAAGCATTCTTATCGCAACCATGCATTTTCTCATACATCTATGCACACATTTGCAAATTAAGAAACATAGGTCCCCCTTCTGGAATCCATAACACTTGACAAAGAAAAAGGATGGAAAATGAAGAAAGGTCGCTACTAGAAGCTCAGTACCAAAGAGATCTTGAAGGAGTTTGGAATGATGTGGCGCACTTGACTAGTATGCTTAAGCAAATGTTAAAAGCCAGAGATGGAAAGGGAACATCTATTCAACATGATGAAGCACCATAAGCAGCTCAAATCCCTGTCGCACCTATAAACGCGAGGGCAAATATACCAAATAAGCAGCATCCTAATCCCACTCGGCCCATCCAAATCCCTATTACAATTGATTTAACAAATGAGGATCCACTTGATATCAGATTCTCTGATCATGTAGGGTATGATAAGTGGACTATGCTAGAAGAGAGGCTAAGGGTAGTTGAAGGAAATGATTTATTTGACCCCGTTAGGGCCGTTGAAGTATGTTTGGTACCTAACATCATAATTCCAAAGAAGTTCAGAGAGCTAGAGTTTGTTAAGTATACTGGAATGGAATGCCTAAAGACCCATCTTCGTTCCTACTATAACAAGATGGCAGAAGTTATCCACAATGATAAATTGTTAATTTAGTTCTTCCAAGATAGCCTGACAGGATCGACCCTCAGCTGGTATATGAGGCTAAACAATGCTAGGATCAAGAAATGGATGGACATGCTTTCTTAAAGCAATACAAGTTCAATCTTGATATTGATCCTGATAGGACCAATCTAATTACCATTGAGAAAGGAACTCAAGAGTTCATGATAGCTTATGCTCAAAGATGGCGAGACGAAGCTATCAATGTACAACCTCCACTACTAATAGAAACGGAGATGGTGACATTGTTTGCCAATACTTTTAAGGCCCCATACTACAAACATCTTATGGGTAGCTCAGCCCAGCATTTCTATAATGTTGTCCGAATTGCTGAAAGGATTAAGCAAGGAATCCAAATTGGGAGAATTATGGCACCATAGAGAAGAAGGGTTTTGTTAGGAAGAAAAAGGAAATCGAGGTGAATAACCTAAAAGGTAGGTACCAAGGGAAAGGCAAAAACTACCAAAACTACCAAACATCTACCTCCCAAATCACCAGCATTAACTTTTACAAACCCTCCATCCCAAACCAACCCCATCAAATAAAATTCCCAGCCAATAACCAAAACAATTACCAAAAGAGAGACAACCGACAACCAGAAGAGCAATTACCACCTTTGCCAGTGACCCTAAAAGAGTTATATGCTAAATTGCTAAGTATTGGGCAGATAGCTCCCCTACCATTACCACTTATGCAACCACCTTTCGCTACCTAGCACAATCCTGAGTTGACTTATGAATACCATGCTAGTAATACGAGTCACAGCATCGAAAAATATGTAGCTTTTAAGAAAAGGGTATTGTAGCTGATCAAAATCGAATTGGTCACTTTTAAAGATTTGCCTAATGTGAATTCAAACCCTCTACCTAAACATGTTGTAGGTGGTAGTGGAGTGAATACTATGGAGGTTGGTAGCGAAGAGAAGGTGCTAAGAGTGACCATGGCGAGGTTGTACAAGATGTTGGTACAATCTAGACATTTGGAGAAACCATCTCAACATTGCATGAGGAAAGATGATTTTTGGCCATTCCATAAAAAGAAAGGGCATCACATTGATGAATGCATTGAGTTTCATCAAAAGTTTGCAAGAATGCTAACTTAAGGAGAGCTAAGGATTGAGGCTGTAAGAGATAATGAAGAGATAAAGATGATAGAGAATCAGGGGAAATGTAGAGTATAATCAATAGCTAATAGGCTCTCAAATTGGCATTAACTAAGCCCTTATATGCAAACAAAGTAGACTACGGAGCAATGCCTGGAGATTATGGTTATACCTCAAATATCAAAACTCCTTTGTCGTTGTTCCAAAATTAGATAAGTGGGCTAACTCGGAGTGCTCATTGTTTCACACTTGAAGAACTAGAAAAGTAAAGAAAGGTTAAGGGCAAGGAGTTGTTGGACCTCAATAAAGAGCTTGAGGTAAACAACCTGTGACTGGGGAAGAAACAAACGAGTTCCTGAAATTGATGAAACATGGTGAGTACTGCATAATGGATCAATTGAAGAAGACCCCTACCAAGATCTCCATCATGTTATTAATACTCAACTTCAAGCCACATCATAATGCTTTGCAAAAAGTACTGAATGAGACCTATGTACCTCAAGATATTGAACAAAAGACTATGGAGTATCTAGTAGGGAGGATCTGTACTGCCAATTACTTATATTTCACAGAAGTTGAACTTGACGCTGAAGAAACGGGACATAAAAAACCCTTGTATGTCACGGTCCGATGCAAAGATTGTCTCATTGGTAAAGTTCTCATCGATAATGGCTCAGCCCTTAATATGTTACCAAGACATATGCTAGATGAAATGCCGGTAAATCCCTCACACATGCAACCTAGTGTGATGACGGCTAGAGCGTACGATGGCTCGCCAAGGCAAGTGATAGGGATAATTGAGGTCGAACTAGCTATAGGTCCACAAGTCTTTCTAGTAACCCTTCAAGTGATGGATATTCACCCTTCATATAGTATGTTGTCAAGAAGGCCATTAATACATTTTGCGAGAGTTGTCACATCCTCACTACATTAATGTTTAAAGTATATTGCCAATGGTGTTCTGGTTACTTTTAAGGCTGAGGAGACTATATCAATGGTAAGAAATGTGGAGGTTCCATTTATTGAAGCTGAAGATTGTAAGGATGGAAACCTTCATGCATTTAAGGTTGTGATTAACGAGGGTGCCCAAGAACATTGTGGTGAGGAAACTAGATATCTTGGAGGCCACAAAAATGGCCACTAAAAGCTTTTTGAAGCACAAGATTCCTTTCCCATATGACATCAAGTAAGGAAGGCTTGAATGAATTGATATAATCAAGTTGAAAGCTGCAAAACAAAGGTTTGGGCTGGGATATAAGCCCAAGAAGGAGGATTACAAGCAAGCTGCTTGTGCAAGAAAGGAGAAGAGAATGGCTAGGATTCAAGGAAGAAACCCTGAAGAAGAAAGCTTAGTAATCCCTCCAATTAGCATTTTGTTTCCCAAGGTCGTGTATATGATGCAGCCTGATAAGGGACATGGAAACCTCCTTCAGAAGCTTTCTTCAATGAACATAAATACTCTAAAGGAAGATCAAGTTGAGGACATTGCTTAGAAGATTGAATCTAGAACAAGGGATAAATAGTAGATGCAATTATCCATTTACAGTCTAGAAGAAGTCACCGCCAGGACTTTCATTTGAAAGCTAGTCGAAGGAGAGAAGTTCCAAAATTAGGAGACCCAAGAAGCTCCATTGGTTTTCAAAATGTAATCAACAATAACTGTTGGATTATAATTTTATCTAAGTTGTTTGCCTTTTTCTATTTTGTTTTGTTTGTTTTTATTTATTGACAATCGAGGCTCAAGATGTCAATTGGATTTTTTTTTTTAGCCAATCTTTTCCTTTTAATGAGATCATGCATTTTCAAAATTCATATTAATATCTTACTGTGCATTTACACATCACTTCCCGCTTTTAGGAACCCTGAAAGCGAATCCTCCATAACAACACCTGCATTTTATATTGAGAATGAATGGCCAAACTTTAAAAATACATAGTAGTTGTAGAAGATGAGGAATGGGAGGAGAAAAACATATGGGAATTCACAAAATTAATAAAACAGCACAAACAGGCTTGGAGGCCTGCTAAAGAGGAACTTGAAACCATAAATGTGGGTAATGAAGCAATCAAGAGAGAGTTGAAAATAGGGACTTAGATCACCCCTGAAGAGAAAGAAGAGTTGATTGCACTACTCCGAGATTACAGAGATGTCTTTGTCTGGTCCTATGAGAATATGCCTGGTTTGGATACGGATATTGTAGTACATAAGATACCACTATTGGAAGGATGTAAGCCGATTAAGCAAAAGTTGAGGAGAACTCATCCAAAGGTCTTAATCAAAGTAAAGACAGAAATTGAAAACAATGGAACGATGGTTTATTAGAAGTAGTCAAGTATCCACAATGGGTGTCAAATATAATTATGGTACCCAAAAAGGAAGGTAAAATCAGAGTTTGTGTGGATTTTAGGGACTTAAACCAGGCTTGTCCTAAAGATAATTTCCCTTTACCACACATAGATATGTTAGTTGATAATGCAGCATATAGCTCCACATATTCCTTTATGGATGGATTTTCAGGCTACAATCATATAAAAATGGCGCAAGAGGATAAGGAGAAGACAACCTTTGTAACACCATAAGGAACCTTTTGCTACAAAGTCATGCCATTTGGTTTAAAGAATGATGGGGCCACCAACCAAAAAGCTATGGTGACTTTGTTTCACGACGTGATGCACAAAGAGATTGAAATATACATGGATGACATGATTGCTAAATCTAGAGAGCGAGAGAATCATATCCAAATATTGAAGAAATTGTTTGAAAGGCTAAGGAAATATAAGTTAAGGCTTAACCTAGCAAAGTGTTCATTCAAGGTGAAATTTGAGAAGTTGTTAGGATTTGTGGTAAGTGAAAAAAGGATAAAAGTGGATCCCGACAAAGTAAAAGCTATTCAATCTATGCCACCTCCCAAGACCAAGAAGGATGTGAGAGGTTTCTTAGGAAGGTTGAATTACATTGCTCGATTTATATCCCAATTAACCACGACTTGTGACCTAATCTTTCATTTGTTAAGGAAGAAGAACCCTGGAATATGGAATGAAGAGTGCGAAAAGGCTTTTGAGAAAATCAAGTAGTACTTGCTAAATCCACCCCTGCTTGTTCCTGTTGTACCAGAAAGGCCATTGATATTGTACCTAACAGGAACCAAAACAGTAATGGGATGTGTGCTTGGGCAACACGATGAAACCGGAAGGAAGGAAAGGGCCATTTATTACCTCATTAAGAAGTTCACGAAATGTGAGTCTAGGTATATTGTGATTGAGAAGCTGTGTTGCACACTGACCTAGACTGCAAAGAGATTACATCATTATATGTTGTATCGCATTACATGGTTAATTTCCAAATTAGACCCGTTGAAGTACATTTGTGAAAAGCCCTATCTATCGAGCAGAATTGCAAGATGGCAAGTTCTATTGGTTGAGTATGACATGGTATATATGACAAGGAAAGCCGTGAAAGGGAGTGTTATTGCCGATCACCTGGCTGACCATGTTATGGAAGATTATGAGTCATTAAACTTTGACTTTCCTAATAAAAATGTGCTTGTAATCGAGGAAGAGAAAGCAGATTGGTGGATTATGTACTTTGATGGTGCTGTAAATATATGTGGTAACGGAGTGGGTGCAGTGATAATCTCTCTTAATAAGAAGCACTATCCAGTTTCAATTAAGCTATAGTTCGGGTGCACCAACAACATGGCTAAGTATGAAGCTTGCATTCTCGGTTTAGAGGCTGCATTAGAACATTAGAAAGATAGATGTGTATGGAGACTCAATGCTGATCATTTGCCAAGTAAAAGGAGAATGGTAGACCAAGGAAGAGAAGTTAAGGCCTTACCAAGAACACCTGTCTAAACTGGTTAAAGAATTTGAGGAAATAGAGTTCACTCATTTAGGAAGGGAAGGAAACTAGTTTGCAGATGCTTTGGCCACACTAGCATCTATGGCCAAGATAGACTTTGGGCACAAGGTACAACTAGTACACATCAATATAAAAAATAACCCATCTCATTACTGTTAAGTCGAAAGAGAAGTGGATGGAAACCCTTGGTACTATGATATCAAAAATTTCATCCAAAACCAGCCATATCCTATGGGGGTATCCAAAATCGACAAGAGGACCTTGAGGAGGTTGGCAATGGAGTTTTATCTTAGTGCGGAGATTTTGTATAAGAAATCATCCGACGGGACTTTGTTAAGATGTTTGGATGAATTTGAGGCAAAAAACGTGTTACGGGAAGTCCATGAAAGGATTTGCTCAACCCATGCTAATGGACATGTGATGGCTAGGAAGATAAAAAGAGTTGGGTATTTCTGGATGACATTAGAGAAAGATTGCATCTACTATGTCCAAAAATTTCATAAGTGCCAAGTATATAGTGACAAAATCAACACCCCTCCAGCTCCTCTGTTTAGCTTGACATCTCTATGGCCCTTCGCGATGTGGGAAATTGATGTGAGTGGACCTGTAAACCCAAAAGCCAACAATGGTCATAGGTTTATTCTTGTGGCTATTGACTACTTTAAAAAATGGGTAGAAGCTGAGTCATTTGCTCATGTGACGCAAAAAGTGGTGAAGAAATTTATTAAGAGAGATTTGATTTGTCGGTATGGTCCACCAAAAAAGATTATAACTGATAATGCCCAGAATTTCAACGGTAGGATGATAATAAAACTCTATGCTAAATGGAAAATCAAGCATTCCAACTCTTCATCGTATAGACCAAAGATGAATGGTGAGGTAGAAGCTGCTAACAAGAATGTCAAAAAGATTATTCGGAAGATGGTAGTCACCTATAAGGATTGGCATGAGATATTGCCATTTGCCCTTTATGCATATCG
Source organism: Populus tomentosa (assembly GCA_018804465.1). Lineage (NCBI taxonomy): Eukaryota > Viridiplantae > Streptophyta > Magnoliopsida > Malpighiales > Salicaceae > Populus > Populus tomentosa. The sequence goes on along the minus strand of JAAWWB010000594.1, from coordinate 13,550 downwards.
CACCACAGTCTGAACCTCAACAAGAGCCACCCCATACACATTGGTATATGGAATGGAGGCAGTGATGCCTTTAGAAGTGGAAATCCCATCATTGAGAGTACTCGTAGACTCTAAGCTAAAAGAGGTAGAATGGATAAAAGTTAGATATGAATAGCTGAATCTGATTAGTGAAAAGAGAATAGCTGCAATCTATCATCATCAACTCTACCAAAGAAGGATGGCCAAATCATACGATAAGAAGGTTTGACCTCTAGGATTCCACAAAGGAGATCTTGTACGGAAGAAAATATTGCCTTTAGCAAGAGAAGATAAAAATAAATAGGCGCCGAACTATAAGGGCCTTTACGTGGTGAAGAAAGCATTATTGAGAGGAGCTTTGTTGTTATAGAATGGATGGAGAAGATCTAGTTAAGCCTGTGAATTCTGACTCTATAAGGAAATATTACACTTGATGTATTCTGTAATTTTCCAATCAATAAAATAAAGTTCGGCCATGAATTCTCTCTTTAAAAAAACCTTTTCTTCATAAAGCACATGATCTCATAACATTTGAAATCTTTTACTTAAACAAACTATTGATGTCGCACCATCAATAAAATAAAGGTGGCAACTCCTTTATTAATAATAAACAAAAACCCCGAAAACAATCAAGGATCGTCACGACGCCACACTCCGCCGCGATGGTTCAATAATGATTTTCAGTGTCAGGATGACTTAATTTTCATTGAAGATTTTTAGTGTCAAAATGATATAATTTTCATACATAACCTTCATTAAAATTAAGGGCAAATATCTTGTTACAATATTATCACTATGAAATTATAAGACTAGGGGAGATATCTAAATGAATAGATGTGTGTTCTGGGGTAGAAATGGTCTTTAAAATTATCTAAATGCAAGTGTACTGAGTAATGATTACTTGGTGCATCAGGAGGCGCGATTGGGATCGAATCTTTGACCAGATAAGGACACTGCGGGAGGAGTAGGTGGGTGGTCCCACCTTTAACTGATTTCTATTAAATCTTCATAGTAATTTCCATAATGTTGTTACTCGTGGAATGGAACGATTGAATGATGTGATTAACTTCGGCTAATGTATATCCATATTAAATAACCGAGATCAAATGATGTGATTAGCTTTGGCTAAAGGTATCCATAATGGATAATCAGGATAAAAAAAATTATGATTAGCTTCGACTAATGACATCTATATTGTATAACTGGGATTAAATGATGTGCTTAGCTTTGGATAATGGTATCCATATCAAATATCTGAGATTAAATGTTGTGATTAATTTTAGTTAATGGTATCTTCGATTGATAACTAGAAGGAAACCATAAAGTTAGTTTTGTTTGTTAAGATCCATGTTGGGTGACCGAAATGATTAAATAAGATTAGTATTGGTTGACAATGATAATGATATTTGCTTTTGTTTGTTATCAAAGATACATTAAGTAAGAATAATAACATAGCAATTACACTTATCATTAAGTTATAAGAACCGCAAATTAGAAGAACATAGTTCGAAGGGTATAATCATTCATGGAAGGATACCCAATGTATAGGGATGTCTCATAGCCATGGCACTTAGAAATTTCATCCTACGTATTTTGGAATAAATGATGTAATAGTGTGATTAGACAGTATGCATTTTGTACAACTATGTACTGGCTATGAATCGACACTTTTTATGACTTTTAAAATCATGAATGTGGATTATGTTATGTGTGAACACTTTTTGCTATGAATGCAATAGTTATGTATCTTCTTTTATGATGCTATTGGGTGTGTATACATATATGTGTGTGCGCGCGCGCGTGTAACATGCAACATCACCTAATGATGTTTAATTACTGAGTTTATAAATGATATTACGCAATGCATCAATGGAACATGACAATACAAAAAGAGAAAAAAAAAATATCACACCATTTTCGACTCGTTATGAATAAGCATCATATCATGAATTGGTAAATTTTGTGGGTCTTTATTATCATGGCCCTAGCTAGGTTTAATAACCTTGCCTTTTGGAATCCATATTTTATTTAATTAAATAATTATAAAAAGAGATAGTTTCATGAAAGACAATGAATAAAATTATCGAAGAGAAAAGTATTTTTAAAATTCAAATTACATTTTCTCATTAAGGTATCTCTATATTGTTTTAAAAAGAAATATATTTTTAACTTAAACATTATTTCATACATAAAAACTTATCATGATTTTAAAAGTTTTAAAATATATATCAAAATAATGTTTCAATATTTTATATGTGATTGAAGGAAAACAAATCACAAATATGATAAAATTATGTCAAAAATCTATTAAAAAAATTAAACAATAGAAATTTTATTTTCATTGAATATTTTTAAGAAAAATGTTTATGACATATTAGGTGCACAATAATTGTAAAAGTAATTGTTAACATTCACATGATAACTTGTACTATTATTTAAGAGCCATAGCAATATTGAATAATAATTTAACTATCGTGTGAAATATTGTTTTTAAAGTGCTTGTCAATCAAATTTTAAAAAATAATCATAGGGAAAAAAACCATGGTAAATGGTCATGTGCCTATGCTAAAGAGATAGTCTTATTTGCTTGGCCCAATAGAAAGAAGACCTAATGCATGTGGGCCTTCAAAGCCAGTACCCACTCGCCAGACCTTTTTTTAGTTTCTTCCCAAAGTGGATGACATGTTTCCACTCTTTTATTTGAAAAAATAAAGCAAATGATGCGTTGCTTACTTGCTTAGATTTCAATAATGGGAGAGGTACCTGGAAAATCATGTTGTTGTTTTTTTTACTCATAAAATTATTTTTTAACCTAATTTTTGTCTAAAACTACATAATCTAATTAAACTAATTTTGATATTATAAATACCCCTACTTTGATAAATAAATAAATATATATATATATATATATACACAGAAAACTACACCATCAAAAACAAATATCTCACAACTTCGATCTATATTTTTCCAACAACATTGAAGCTAACAAAACACCTCAATGACAGTGCTCTCGTTTAGAGAAACACATTGACGTCAACGCTTTTTTTGGTTCATGGAATCTCATTCAATGACCGCTTTTTCTCTCCTCTACTATTTTTCAGCGACTCTCTCTCATTTTTCAAACTTATAGACTCAAATGTGAATAAAATAATGTTTTTGATCAAAACATAAGATTTCCAAACAAAAAAACTTAATATTTTCAAATTAAAGGGACCGAAAAAAAATGAAAAAAATCTTTTTTACCAAAATCTTTGAAAAGAAGCTCTATGAACAGTTTAAAAAATGCCCATTGTCAATTTTGGTCCCTATAAGTTTAATTTTTTATAGGCAACGAAACCAAATATTTCTTTTCAAAATCAAGCACCAATCTAATATTGAGATATATTTTCTTGTCAAATTGATAATCATATATAAAGAAAATTGAAAAAAAAAATCAAGTCTAATTCTCATTCAATGCATTGTGAAAGGACAGAATTGAAAAGAAAAAGATTTAATGATTAAGGAAGAAAAAACTTAAAGTACAAAAAAAGAAAGAAAAATACTATTACAATTCACATTCTACTATGAACTCTTGATGAAAAATAGTACTTTACTAGTTAGGTGGTCTGCGCTACATCGTGGGCTAACCTTTTTTTTTCAGAAAAAATATCAAAAAAATCTAAAATCCAAGAGCATTTGGTTTATCTACAAAGAAAGACTCAAGAGCTTGGGGCCTCGTGTTGCAACCAGACCCAAGGCTGTTGGGTACGAAGTTGTAGCAAGACCCAAGCTTGGGTTTGGACATCTAACCCAAGTGTGTTGGGCATGGTGGGGCTGCAAGACCCAAAGGATTAGGGTCTGCGCTTCGGTCACCCTCAAGCAACTTGGGTCAAATGCCCCTTTCCAGTCCCAAGTTTCTTGGGTCTCAAAAGGGAAGTCAGACCCAAATTAATAATAATAATAATTGATTTTACTATTCAAATCAAATTTATGTTTTTTTCGATGGTAATAAAATTTATTTCAAATTTAATAATATTAATGAAATTAATAATATTAATAATATTATTAAATTTGTATGGCCCTAGTTTTATATATAGTTTTTAATCCATTCAAATAAAATTTATTGTTTTTCTTGATAGTAATAATATATATTTTTTCAAATTTACTATTGACGACGACGACGACGACGATGATGATAATTCCTCTTTATCGTTTGAAAACAAAATAAGAGAAAAAACAATTAAATTGGTCCTGCTAAGGGCAAACCCAACACTGATTGTTGGGCCCAATAGGATCCAATGCCATGAGGTTCTGGTGGCAACAAGACCTAACGACACAACCATAATTTTTTACTTACAAACAGCAAAGACAATGCCCTAATGGCACTATAATATTTATAATACAAATAATAGTATTTTTAATATCAATAATAATATTAAACTTACCCATGTTTAAGTGGGTCTGGTTACAATATCAGGTCTAAGAGCTTTGAGCCCATCTTAAATGTCAAACACAAAAGCCCTAGGTCTAGCTGCAACGCCAAACCTATTAGACTTGAGTCAAGATGTTGGATCTATTTTCCTTGGGTCCGAACGCTTGTCCCAAGTGTCTTGGGCCAGGCGGTGCTGCATGACCCAAGAAACTTGGGTCTGCACTCCTGTCACTCTCAAGCAGCTTGGGTCAGGTGCACCTTTTCAACCCCAAGTTTTTTGGATTTAGAATAGATGTTAGACCCAAGTTAATAATAATAATAATAATTGATATAATAATAATAATAATTAATCTTACACTTCAAGTCAAATTTATATTTTGTTAGAGTAATAATATGTATTGTAAATTTAATAATATTAATGAGTTTAATAGTATTTATAATATTAATAATAATATTTAACTTATCTACCCAAGCTCTTATATTTTTTTAATCTTTTTTTATATATATAATATATGGTTTTTCATCTATGATAATAATAATTTTTTTTAATTTACTAATGATAATAATAATAATAATTCTTAATTTTACCCTTCAAATCAAATCTATTATTGTTTTCAATATTAATAATATTGTTTTTCAAATTTATTAATTATTATAGTAGTAATATTAATTATACTCAAAATAATATTATTTATAATACAAATAATATTATTTTTAATATTAATAATATTAATTATAAGATAAATAATAATATTTATAATATTAATACTTTTATTATAATAAAAATATTATTATTTGTGATAATAGTATTTATAGCACAAATAATAATATTTTTAATATTAATACTTTTAATTATAATAAAAATAATAATATTTAGCATATTAATAATAATATTAAACTTATCTAGTCAAAGTTTTTATTGTAATAATTTTTTTTATAAAATTTATTAAAATAATAATAATAATAATAACAACAATAACAACAACAACAATAATAATAATAATAATTGTTATCATTTTTTTATTTTTTTTTCAAATTTGTTATTCTTCTTTGCAATTCTGCAAACCTAGCTGCGTGGATCTGCAACTCCTAGGGGGTCTGCAAACCCCAGGCGCGGGTCATAAAAGACCCAGGTGGGTAGGTCTGCACCCAACGCACGGTTCTGCACACCCCAGGTGCAGGGTTCCATGTTTTTTGGATAGTAGTAATATTTATTGTAAATTTAATAATAATAATAATAATAATATTTAACTTATATATCATAGTTATTATAATTTTTAATCTTTAAAAAAAATATAAGGTTTCCAACCCCTAGAAGGATCTGCAGAACCCAGGTGCGAGTAAAAAAAAAACCTCAATAGGTGGGTTTGCCAACCATTAAATAAAAAAAAAGCCCACAAAATCCCAACCCCAAATTTTGATTAGTATTTAGTCAATTTACCTTCCTTACAATCTAACTTATGGACTCTAATAAGTTAAGTTAATTTTTTTATTTTATTATATAATAAAAAATACCAAAAATAATTTACCATTAACCCAGTACTAAAAAATAAAGTTCCATAAGAAACGCAAACTAAATTATAGAATCAGAAAAGAAACCAAAGATTAAAAAAAGAGTTTAAAAAACATAAAGAACCCAGCTATATTTGGCTATGCCTGTCCAAAACAGGCATGCGCGTGAGCCTGATGGAGGCCCGCGCATCTACCCAATAACTTTTTTCTTTTTATAAGAAAATATCATGCCCAATCGGACTCGTACTCATGAACTTAAGTTTACCGCGCGTGCTTCAACTAAGAAACTGTTTGGCAACGTGGTGGCGTCCACGTTTCTTGCAATTTAAAACTTCAAGCTGTTTGGTAACACATAAACGTGAGTTACTGTTCACTGGATCCCATATGCTATTATGTTTGAAACGCGAGAAAATGAGAAGCAAGTCCTACCTGCTTTCTGCGCGGTGAAATGATACTACTGTAGTGAACAGTGGAGCATGGCTCCACTATTCACTAAACAGTTTTTTAAAAAAAAAAAACAGTGGAGGCATGCCTCCACTATTTAGTGAACATGTTTTTTTTTTTAACCAGTACACTTAATTAATTTCACTTACAATTTTTTTTAAAAAAATTAGTTTAAGGTGAATTAAATTTACTCGTACTGTAATCTTAATTTTATTTTTGATAATATTTTACCTAATTTTGTAGTTCTTGTTGGATGAATTTTGTACGTAATGAAATTGTAAATAATTTTTTGTTAAAGTAATTTTTTTTATAAAAAGTGTGATTTATTTCATGATGTAATAGCAATAGTTAAATCCATAGTATTTAAATTAAAAACCATCAATATTAATATATATATTTTTAAAATTATTTTATAACCTCAATTTCAAAAGCATTCTTAAATATTTTTTATACCCTCTTAAATTGGGAGTGCTTCTCAAAAGCGCTTCCGAAAAATTTGAAAATTTTTTATTTTTTATTTTGCTTTGAGTTAATATATTTTTGATTTTCAAATCATTTTGATGTGCTGATCTCAAAAATAATTTTTAAAAAATAAAAAAAATATTATTGGCATGCTTTTTTGAGTGAAAAGCACTTTGAAAAGTAACAACAACCATACTCCCAAACACGAAACACATTAAAACTATTTTTTCTTCAACCTCAATTTCAACCACAGTTTTAATCAAATATCTATTTTTTCAAACCAATCTTAACTAAAAGTACTTTTTATAAAATAATTTTTTTAAACGACAGCCACAACTGCTACCGCAATACCAAACACACTCTAACTGAGCCACGACGAGGCTTTTTAATGGAACACTAAAAATAATATATTAGTCTGGTTTACTGCTTACATTAACAGGTAATCCGTCCCAAGCTTTTTTTAGTAATACAATACTAAATAATTACTATAAAATTCTTTTTATTTAGATTTTTTTTCCTTTGAAATGCTAATTTATTCACAGCTCTAACATTTTGAGTTTTCTTAAATTGATCATTTATTCACTACGTTTCAGTATCATTGTAATAATGTTTTTTTTTTAATTTGCATTTTTATTTATTAATTATCAAGAATTTATTATCATATTTTTTTTTGTAATTGATCATTATTTCTTACAAATATAATTAATTTTGACATTATTTTTTTAAAAAATAAATATAAAAAAAGTCAAAATCATAGAAAATAATGCCTTCCTCGTTGTACGATGATTCCTTAAAATAATGATTATTTCTCTGTAACAATGGTAGAAAATTGATTTTGAGCAAACTATAAAAAATGGAAAAAGAAAATTATATTAAAAAAAATAATAAAAAAGATCCTAACGACCTAGATTTTTATTAAAAAAAGGTAGGCAATGCATCTTCCTCAAGGAATTAGGTGGCAACACCACCTGTAACTTCCAGTGTCGAAGAATCGGGAAGCCATCGATTTGGGCCCTCCAAATTCAATTTCTCCACCATTTTTATACTTCCAAAAATCTTAAAATTAACCTAACAACAGTTAAAAACCATTTTATAATGCATTTAATTTAGTCAAGAAACTCATGAAAAAACAAATCAAATTCAAAAATCTCAATTATAATTTTGAGTTCCAATACCCCCTTGTAAAATCATATCAGGAGTTGATTGGAGCCACCATCAAAAAGTTTTCATTGGAAGAATGAATACATATACATCAAGATCCTTAGATTACATGATCATAACGGAGTTTTTTATTATAATTCTTTTAAAAAATAAAGTTTAGGAAAAAATGCAAACAAATCTTGAAATTCAAGAGATGTAAATAACTTAGTTTTTCATTGTAGCAAAGCCCCTCCAAGAATTATAACTACTCTCGTCATTGAACATGGTGAAAAACCATTCAAAATATTTTTTTAATTTACAAATAAAAATATAAAGAAAATAAAACACCGTCATTTAAAGATAAACACCACAAAATACATGGATCAATATATATAACAACAAACAAATAGTAAGAAATTTTAACTAACCGCAAGGTTAATGCCAAGGACAACAGTATGGGACAAAAAGAAGAAGATCCCCGACGATATTGTGATTTTCAGCGAAAAAGTGATTGGCCAGCTATGGCGGAGCCATTAACTGGGTTGAGTACGCACCAGGGGGACCAATTTAAGCTTATACAATGATAGCTCACACAAATGCAAGTGCTTCTTGCACGGATTGATGGGTGTTTGTAAAAGTGTGGTGAGTGTGAAGGGGCAGTTGCATGTATGCCATTAGCGTGGCTTTTCTCACGTGATGCAGCCTCTCTTGGTCCACATCTTGCTAGTGGCTGTAGGCTGCACTTACCTTTCATTATGGAACCAGCATTACCTTAACGGGGTTATTTTTGGTTTCCTAAAAACAAAAAAAAAAAACATACCATCAAAAACTGTAAATTTAAGATTTTTCAGGAATACAAGATATCATGTTAGATCAATCTAAAATTATTTAAAATTTTTATGAAAATTACTTGAAGATCATATATTTTTTTCGCATTTAAATATTTGTTTCAATTCTAGGTTGTTGTGAAACACAAATCATTAAAGTGTTTAACTTTTAACTATAATCCATACAAATCAATAATAAGAAATCTTTTAAACCCTTTTAGTAGAGAAAGATTGTTATACTTTAGAGTGCTACCTATTTTTTTTGTGTTTGAGGTATTTCTATATTGTACTTCTCTCACTTATCTCTTTGATGAGAAATAAGAGGTATAACATTTTATTTACAGGAAAATCTAAAAACTTTGTAAATAACAAAATATCAATTTTTTCCCTTAAATAATATCACATGTATTATTTTAAGATAATTCTAAAAATTTATTTAATTAAATCTCTACTTGGTTTTTCTAGGTTTAGAATTGTAATCCCTTATATTAATTACATTATAGTCTTCAATCTTTAAATTTTATTTATAATTAAATTATACTTGATTAATCATTCCATTTTAATTTATGACAAATGATTTTCTAATAAGTTGGCTCAGATATAAATTATAATCCTAAATAAAATAAAATAAATTAAATTAAACAATTTAATTTATTATCAATTTAATAATTGATTGATTTATATTTAAAGATTAAGTGCAATGTCTAATAACCTGTCATTCTACCTTAACTAAGAACTTCACAATCAATACTATTTGAGAACAGATAGAATATTTTTTTTTAATTCACTTAAGATGATAAAATCATCTTTTAATTACTCAAATATCTTTATATAATTTACGTTTTACTCAATATCTACCCGTTTATTACCCTTTATTTGAATAACATGTAGTTAGGATCAAAGCATAACACTTTTTACATAAGATAACTTAGTGATTTCAAGTCTAAGGATCACTTACATAACAATCACATGAACATTTCCATAGACATTGGTGAACTCTCCAAATGGAATTTTTTTGCGGGTGAGTCTGATAAATACATACATATTAGTTTTATGTATCTCTCATACCTTAGTTTATGAAAATAATAACTGCTTCCTTTTATAAAAGTAGAAACATAATAAGTATTGGTTTTAATAGCTCTAATTAATATCCATTCCTGATAGATTATTGATCAAGAGCATTTAGAAACAATACTTTGATGAATGACAAATCTCATAATTATAACAATTTTATAATTTTTTTTTGTAAAATATTTTTGCTATGTAGAATTTATCTTTAAGTCTTTACAATAAATTTATTAATTAAATATAATTGAATATTAAAAGTAAGCTGTTTTCATTAAGAATAAATATATTTTATGTGATCTATACACAACCAAATGACTTGCTACAACAGTTATTCTAGAATTTAGTGCAAGATTGGACTGCTTAATGTGATTGTTCAGCCAGATGGATTGGCGTAAATGGCCTTTGAGAAGCTGCAGGCATGACCCTTCCTTTATACGTTTTGATAAGGGAAAATTGGATTTGTCAGCTTGGGAGTGGAAGGGGAAAATTGAAGAACATTCCTTTTGACTTTAAGAAGCCATGCTTGTGGTAATGATGACTTTGTAATGGAGTCCATACTTCACCAAGCAGGCTCGTGTTTTTGTAAATTTAGGTAATGAGAGTTTGCCAAACAAAGCTTAGGCAAGACAAAAGAATGGAGGCACCGTATCCTCATCCAATCTCCGACTCAAGAACGAGGAAAGTTGAGTAGTCACCCTCATTGAAAGTGCCAAACTCACCTCGTGGTCCTTTTAACTACGTCAAGAAAGATCCTAGTTCCGGGCTTTGTTTGCGTGGCACCTCATCTGTGCCCATTTTGATCCCTTAAAATTGTACTCTAGGGCTTGCGCACCAATATTAGATAGACGATCTCATTTTTCTACAGTATGTATAGATGATTGACTAACATATCTTAAGCTTTAATTAGTACTCTTGATGATTGACTTTTATGTTTTTATATATATATATATATAACAATACTTCCTGCCGAACATGTGATCCATCTATATGTTATGTTCGAGAAAAAAGAGATTCAATAAAAAATACAGAAGTCAAGTCATGTACAAAAATTTCTCTTTTTATTGATTTAATTTCGAAGAAATTGCAAAATTTCAAGCCATAATAATTATAGGCCTATGCATATGAACCATATTTTATTCTATTGAAATTAAAGGACGACGTGTATAATTGAATCCAGCTAAAATTCCTCTAAAAAAAAAAAAATTTCTACCGGCAAGATTCATGATCTTCCTGTCTACCCCCACTACATGGTGGAACTGCAGGAAAGAGGAAAGCCAGCTAGGCCAGAGAGTAGAGACCATAATCTAACCTGAGAAAACGAATATTTTTCACCTATAGAAAGTCTGCAGAAGAATCATTCACTGAAAACATCAGGCAAAAATAATGTATCATCTTTCTTATGGTGCAGCCTTCACCAAAAGTATTTCACGTACCAGCAATAAATTTGTTCATTGTGGGGAGCGCTGCTTTAATTTCAAGGTGATAATAATTGTAGAAAAATATTGCTCCCAGATTTTCAACCTCTAATACAGCGAACGGGAAAATCAATACCACTTATTGTCTCCCAATGGGACAGCCGAAAACAAGACCATTAAAAAATTTACCACAATATATGAGGACGGATCCATTTACATAAAGCGATAATAATTACCACGTGAATTTTGATCTTGTACTCCACGCATGGTGGAAACTATATTTATATTATGGTTGAAATCAAAGACCGAGGGTGGAATGTCTCATGAGGGTGTAAATGACACAACTTCCACTGGCTAATTAACCAATTACATCCGGCAGGCAGTGGCTTTCATGACATCCCAATCAAGCAATTAGTCAGCAAGTCAAGAGGCAAAAAGCCTAAACGAGGTGGAACTGAGTCAAGCATAGCTAGCGCGAGACTCAATTTATTGAATTGCCATTTATATATCTGGCAATAGTTTGCATCAGATTAACACTTAACTCAAATTGCAGTATTAGCCACCAAAAATTACTTGAGAAACAAAGGTAAACTTGAACGGGGAAATCGCTACTTTTACCTTAAGTTCTTCACATCCCAAAATTGTAAAGAAAAGATGTGGTTTTTGGCTTTGCAGCTGGTTGCACCAACGTTGGCATCTTTGATTCTTTGTTAGTGCCCCCATGTAATTCGGCAAGCAATTCTTGTCACATTTTTGGATGTGTCCCCTCGACAATCTGCTGAAGAGATATCGATGCATTTCGAATATTCTCGGTGGTTGTGCCTGGTTGTTGTCATAGTGGTTTCTGCCGTGTACATTAGAATCCAAGCAACTTGTACGTGAATTAATTTTTAACAAGCATATTCTGAAGCCATCCTCGTGATCAACAAGCTCACGTAGTTCATTATAAGATTAATAATAAATTTTGAAAAATCAAAATAATTTTGTTAGGAGTATGGAAATCTATTTCAAAACACTAGTATTATTAGAATAAGACCATCACCTAACAAATATTAATTTACAAACAAGAAATATAAAAAAAACTTCACATAGTCAATTAATCTTGTATAATTCAAATTTATTTTATGTCCCAGCAAAACAAATATATTGTATCAATCAATGTTCAGCTCACAAAACTTTATATGAATCCATAGGTGCTAATAATTTTAGTTTATAAAACTTTATATAATAGTTCAACTAATAACTCTAATGGACTCAAAACTTGTGAGCTAATATTTAACTACTTGCAAATAAACCCAAAGTGTGTTAACTAGGCCTAACATTAAGAAAATAATAAAAATAACAAATCTAACACATAAAAATATCGTTACCTAATTAAGAAAAATATATTAAGATAGATAAATTTTCTAGTTTAAATAATATCATAAATAAAATTTTCATTCTAAAATTCTAGGATCTTTGTTGTCACCTTTAGATATTCAATATAAGCAAGGAAATTGATTGCTGAAGTTGTCTTTCTTTTAGTTTTCTTGTTTGTCTGAGATAATTAATTATAGCTTTAAAGAATCCTCTCAAAATATGAAAACCCTTGTTGCCTTTTTTTAACATTTCTTGTAGGATTAACAAACTCTTTAAAATAAGCTAACCAGTCTGTTATTAAATACCACCATGCATTTTTTATTTGTTTGTGTAGTTAGGATGAATAAAATATCCTTATAAGAAAAGGATTTTAAAAAATTAATGAATCATTACCACACTTAAAAATTATGTTGTAATCCATTAAAGATTCTTGTAGAACTAGAAAATTTCCAAAACAAGTTTTCATATCCTTGTAGGAAAAAAAATCCTTACTAAATATAAAATCCACAAGTCAAAATGAAGTAAATAATAAAATTCATACAGGATATTCTAACCTATATCAAAAGGTCTTCCTAACCTCTGATTGATCTGAAATTTTACCCCAACATAGAACAATTTATATAACAACTCCTATAAAAATTTAAGCTTGATCCAACGGTTGAGTTAAAAGTTATGCTCGATAGCATAAAACTAGAATATAGAAAGTTTTACTCTAAAACCTGAATCTAACCTTACTTGGATCATATCACTCCCTCTCTTTTCAAGATGATTCATTCTCAAATCACCTTTAAATATAATGGACAATTCTTTAGCCTCTTATTGAAGATTTTAGAGCTATTTTCTTGCCTACACTTCCCTCCAATAACATTGTATGAAAGTAGTAATTGATAATAA
>JAAWWB010000458.1:0-25004 GCA_018804465.1 Populus tomentosa | reverse complement strand
AATAATAATTTTTTTCATAAAGATAGATGATATGCATCAAGAAAGTTCTACACAAAAACAAATCTCATATGTTGTTGACTTTGACTTTGGATTGGACTCTAATGCTTCAAAGTCTGCATCCTCAGCTTCATTTCTCAGTTTTTTTTATAAAGCTATTCATTTAGACAACTTGTATGTGTCTATTGGAAATACAGAAATCAAAGTACACCATTTTTTTATAGATAGTTTTTCTTTAAAAGACTGCATAGTGAACCATAATGATGCATTTTCTACCCACAACACAAACAAACAGCATCATTAACAGAACTTCCCAACACAACCCTACAATTTCATCGATCACAGATTTAGCGTTTTCACAATACTGCAGTTAGTCTTCAATGTAAGGACATTGAGCAAAAGGGCTCATTTAGCCAACTATCTATAGGAAACAGCTTTAACTATTATCAGAAGACAAACTATATGAAAAAATTATTAATCTCTTTTTCCTCCTATTATTGAGTGGTAAAAAACTTGAACTCAGGTCCCAGTACCCCAATGTGGTTTCATTAATCACATGAATTAAAACAAACCTTCTGGTATTGTAACTTTAACATCCTTAATGCCTTCAACAACCCCTGATCCTCTACATGACATACAGTGTTCCTGTGAAAATGGATAAATCATCACCAATAGTTACAAAATAAAAATAGGAGTTAAACTCTGGAAGTCATGTCAGACCTTAATTATCTGGCCCAATCCTCTACAATGGCTACAAGTTGATGTAAATGGAGGAATTGTAACCTGGATGTAAATTTGGGGGGTTAATAGACATAAACAAATAGATATAAAACTTCCAGCCTTTCTAAATAGCAGGAAAAGAAAATTATTGTCACAAATGTGGGTCATTACAGAATGGTTTTTATCCACTAATTATAATCAGAGTAGATCCTCAGAACACTTACTTTCCCTACTCCTCTGCAAGTAGGACAAATGCTTGCTTTGGCATTTGCCGGATAGCCATGACCATCTGCATCGTGTATTTTGGGATTGACAGGAAGGAGGAAAATCAATCATTTATACTGGGTAAAGAAGTTTCAAAAGAATTTTTGAAAGGAGAACAGATAGCATAAAAAAATGTAAATTTCAATCATGTCTGATTTTTTTTCTTTTTCAATTTAAACATGCCTTGTCTATCTGCCGAAAGAAATTTCACTCCCAGCACTTTTCAGGAAGTGAAAAAGAACACTGTAACCCTATGTTTAATGTGCAGAGGATATCTGAGTTTGATTTAAATTTTCACCCTTGAAAATTAATAATTGTCCACTGATATCTTGAAAAAATTAACTTACCATATGTTTCTTTTTAAAATAAAAATTCACAAAATGAAATTTCTGTATCAAGAATGAAAAAGGTAAAGGGGTTTCAAAAGATTTATTCGCTACTGCAGTGCTTTTGTTGCAATTAAAAAGTACAGAAAAAATCTACTGTTGATTCATGTTCACAATGAATATGCATGAATGACCTTTGAATAGCCAAGCTTTTTGCAAAGAAAGAAAAGACCTATTCATTTACAGAAAAGCCTTTTGCTGCTAGATTACCCAAATTCAATTATCCCCAGAAAATAATAGTTTTACTCACCACAAGAATCACACGGAACATATGCATCAAAAGTCACATGCTTTGTGCATCCTCTAGCAGATTCAGAAAAGGAGAGAACTAGGTCCACCTATGAAATATGAAAATACAACACGAGAGTTTTCAGCATGCAAACTCAGTTCAGAAAAGGCATTGGAAATCAAAGGCATGAAAGAAGTTCACCTGAATATCAGATGCAAAATGATTGGCCTCATCTTCAAAGATCTGCAAGAAATCAAATATGTTGTGGTTTCAGTTACTGACAAGTGAGAGAAACATACTACAGGTAGATAAAGGATATAAACTAGTACAGTGTACCTCAGAGAATATTTTATGGAATGAATTAGAGAAATTAGTTCGATAAGCATATCTAAATCCCGCTGCATCACCAGCACCATATCCCTCTGCACTATCAGCACCATAATTGAAACCTCCAGCACGCATCTTCATCAGAAGATATGATCCAAGAAAAAGAAGAAGAAATCCAGTTAGTTTAAAACTATAACAGAAACACAAACTCCAATGTTCAGGCTAATTATTGCATAATAGCAAAGGATAACCAATGCTGACTGGAGAGTTTGAGCAATGTAGAAATTCAACAAGCTACCAATATTAAAAACCAAATACATAAAAGTAAAAAAGAAGCTTCTTACCACATCATACTGTGCCCTCTTCTCAGAATCTTGCAGCGTCTGACATGTAAAAATAAATCACTTAAATTTAAGTAAGATCAACAACCATTTTAAAGTCTGGTAATTACAATTTTTCCCTCATCAAAAATTACTAACTTTGGCAGTTAAATAGTGAAAAATAATCACTTAAAATAAACATTAAAAGTGAAGATAAGAATAAACTTTTTTGCTGATGAATTAATGGTATGGACCTCGTAGGCTTCCCTAATCTCTTGAAATTTCCTTTTCGCACTAGCACTATTTTTATTTGCATCCGGATGGTACTTCTTTGCAAGCTGCAAATACAAAGCAAAGCTAGCCACTCAAACAGAAGCTTGCTGGATCTCTAATACTCCAATTAACAATTGAAGTAAGATGTAGGACATAAAATTCTCAACATCACTCACCAAATGAAAAGCCGTTTTGATATCTTCTCTGCTAGCATTTTCAGAAACACCAAGAATTTCGTAAAAACTGCGTTCCTTAGCATTACAACTTCCTACACAGAAAGAAAGAAAGAAAGAAAGAAAGAAAAAACAAAAGCAAGCTTAAGTTTTGAATTAAAAATAAAATAAATTATTCATCGATAATTAAATTATAAACCTGTGGCATGAATGTATCTCCGTTTCATCAAATGAGTTTCTGTAGTTCCGAAATCAGGAGGTTTGCTAATAGAATGGCCGCAACTGTTCAAAACTTATCAAAGAACAAAAAAAGAAAAAAGAAAAAAAACGCAAAAATTAGCATCAGACTCCCCAGATTGTTGCTGCTGCTACTAAAGCCAAGATTCATTGTATCAGGTTTGTTATTGTAACAAAGAGAGCTTACATCGATCAGAAAACGACGAGACTTTTCGAAGGCGATCCCCACGATCAACGGCGGTGGATGATAGCAAATGCCGCCGGCACTGCACAGCATAAATTGCCGAATAACTTATCAACACGAGTTAATACAGTTGCTTTGTTGAAACGAAATTCAGTTAAGAGAGTAATTTATTTTTTTGTTAATCGAAGAATAGAAATTTCAAATTTCATTTCACTTACTAGTCCTAGCCAGCTGTAACTTCGCATTTGGAATCGAAAACAAATTTTACAATCCAAAATTAAAAGAACATAAAAGAATAATAATAATGATAATAATCAGCGAAAAAATGAAGCCATCGTGTTTGGCAAGAATCACCGAGTTTCCACCGATTCCATAAACTTTTAGGGCTGACGGACGGTTTAGGGTTTAATGCAATGTTTTGCGTGCTTCGGTGGCAGGCCAGGGGTTTCCCTGTTTGGATAAACTACTTTTAAGCCCTTATCAAGTTAGATATATCCCAATAACCATCTCACAGTCTTAATAATCTTAATGCAGATCCCGAAGTTTCCAGGCTATTCTAAAAATTTATGGCAAGTTCACGTTTGGGTTTTTATTTTGAACTTGTATAGATTTGAATGGTTTTATTTATTATTTTTACGAAGTTTAAGATGATAACATGAGCAAATGAAAGTCACAGAATATTACAAAAAAAAAATGATGACTTTCTATCAATTATTTTGGATGGAATGATAATGTGATGATAATTATGAGACCTGATTTTGGGATTTATCTAGTTAAGTTGATTTTAGGTTACAAGAATTAATCTGAATCAATTTAAAAAAAATTAAAAAAAAATAAATGTTTAATATTTTATATAACAAATTAAAAAATAATTCATGTAAATATAGGTTATACATGTTATAAATAGTAAAATTTAAAAGATTATTAAAAAGATTTTTTTATCCGATATTAAAAAATACTATATTAGAATGTTATCTTTTTAAATTAAAATATTTAAAATAAAAAAATTTTTATTCCACATTTAAAAAGCATAATTTTTTTATGAACATAGAGTATATATACTAAATGATTTTCAAATCTCACATTGAAAAAATAAAATATTCTCTTAGTATTTATATAATGAACTTTAAAAATGATTAATAATCAACTAAAAAATATATATAAAAAAGAGAGGTGTTAATAGAAAAAAAAACACATTTAAAAAAAAAAACAGGTCAACTAAGTTTTGTTAGGTCACAAGTCAATCGGGTTTTGCAAGGTTTTTTCTTATCCCGATCTTTTAACTCACTCGAATTAGTCCAACTATCAAATCAATTGGGACCTGATTTAACCTGTCGGATCAATCCAAATTTATTAACTATGAATTTGACTTCAATCAATTAATATTCATTTGATCTATTAAAAAATATCAAAGCTAAATGATATTATTTTTTATTTTATTAAAATATCAAATATCATAGTTTTTTTTACTTATAAATAAATGTATTACAGCATAAAAAAAAAAGAATATTTGTTTTTAATATAGTTTAAGATGAAAATGTGAGAAAATGAAAGTGAAAGGTAAGGGAAGAAAAAGGGTTTGTTATAGAGTATTCTGGATGCAATGATAAAACTTGATTGATTCTTATTTCGCTTCAGTTTGGGAGACGGAATTTAACAAATAAGTTAAATAATATTATTTTTTATTTTTTAAAAATATAAAATATTAAAATATCATGATTGAATGAGTTTTTTTTATTCATAAATAAATGTATTAAAGCATTAAAAAAAAAAATCAAACTTGCGGGGATGCTAATAAATAGGAACAAGGAACCGCCAAGAAGGGAGTCTTGGAGCATCTCCAATGAAATGAAAGATGTTATTTTAAAGTGATAAATTGATAAAATAATATTTTGAATAATATAAATATAATTTTTTTTATCATGCATATTTTAATGAAAAAAACCATTTGAAAAGTCAATTCTATTAAAGTAGAATAAAGAAGTGTTTTAATTTTTTTTAATGATTTTAATGTTATTTTTTTTTCACATGGCTAGATTTAATTGGATTATTTTTTTGTTGGCCCCACTTAGTTAGTTTTGGCTCTTTTAAGAAATATATAGGAATAACATTCGTAAAAAAAAAAAAAATTTTAACATTTTGTTTCACTTTCTTCTTAAAATATGCAAAGCAAATAAAAAAAATTAAAGTATTAATTTTTTATTTTTAACTAACCATTTAGCTTATCCATTGAAATGCTCGCATCTGATTCAAGGTTGGAATGGGTGGAGAAGGCAAAAATCCAGCCTGCCGCCCCAACTTATTGAAATTCCCAAGACTATGCTACTCAGTAAAGAGGCGAACTGAACCTTTTTTAGGATTAAAATAGAGTACACGATTACAACGGCGACGTTTAGTTCAGGCAGAACAAGGAAAAGCGAGAGAAAATTGCTCGCTGCGACAAAAAATCAAAAGAAGCAGCTGCTTCCATGGCGATTAGGTCACTGATAACGAATCATCTGAGAAATAACAGTTACTGCCATAAACTTCAATTCGAAGCCAGAAACCTCTTTAAATCTTTATCACCAATCAGTAAAGCCAGCACCAAGTATAAATATAATCATAGCAGCAGCAGCAGCAGCCGCCTTGAAACTGAAATTTTGAAACTGAAAAGCCCAAGCAGAGTGCTTCAAGATTGGATCAACAACGGAAACAAGGTTAAGCTCTCCCAGCTCAATTTGATCTCTAAACAACTCCATAAATCTAAGCGCTACAAACAAGCCCTTGAGGTAACCTCTTTTATCCTCTGCCGTTTTTGTTCTTTGGGATTTATTTTACATAGAATCTGTTACTATCTATCTATATATATATATATATATGCTCACAGATATTACAATGGATGGAAAATCAAAACAACTTTCGCATAACCCCGGGGCATCATGCTTTAATGATGGAATTGATTGTTAAAGTGAATGGTTTAAATAAGGCTGGAGAGTATTTTGAACGAATTCCCGGTTCAGGCTCTAAAAAAGCTGCGTCTTTGCCTCTTTTACATGGTTATGTGAAAGAAAGAGATATCAGTAAAGCTGAGAGTTTCATGATCAAGTTGAGTTCCTCGGGCCTCCTTGTGACCCCTCATCCGTACAATGAGATGATGAAGCTTTACATGGCTCTGTCTCTGTATGAGAAAGTGCCTCTTGTGATCGCAGAGATGAAGCGAAACAAGTTATGTCGAAATGTTCTTTCTTATAATCTTTGGATGGGTGCCTTTGGAGAGGTCTTTGAGGTTGCCAAAGCGGAGATGGTTTACAAGGAAATGGTGAGTGATGAAAATGTTGAGGTGGGCTGGAGTACGCTAGCTAGTTTGGCTAATGTTTATATCAAGGCAGGGTTTGTTGATAAAGCTCTTTTGGTGCTTAAAGATGCGGAGATGAAGTTGTCTACTAATGGCCGGCTTGGTTACTTCTTTCTCATTACGTTGTATTCATCTTTGAAGAATAAAGAGGGAGTTCTTCGGCTTTGGGAAGCAAGTAAAGCAGTTGGTGGGAGGATCCGTTGTGCTGATTATATGTGCGTAATTTCATGCTTGGTTAAGGTAGGTGACCTTGTAGCAGCAGAGCAGGTATTTGCAGAATGGGAGACAAATTGTTTCAAGTATGATATTAGAGTCTCGAATGTGCTTCTAGGTGCATATGTACGGAATGGATTGATGGGAAAAGCTGAATCGTTTCATCTTCATACAGTTGAGAGAGGTGGGTGCCCAAATTACAAGACTTGGGAGATTCTAATGGAGGGATGGGTGAAAAGCCAAAAGATGGATAAAGCCATTGATGCCATGAAGAAAGGCTTTTCTGTGTTGAAGGTGGAACGTTGTGATTGGAGGCCATCACACAGTATTTTGATGGCCATTGCAGAGCACTTTGAGAAGCATGGAAATTTTGAAGATGCAAATCACTATATTAAGGCTGTTCACGGTTTGGGTGTTGCAACTTTACCTTTGTATAAACTATTCCTTAGAATGTACCTCAGTGCTCAGAGACCAGCATGGGACATCCTTAAAATGATGGAGAAGGATAGGATTGAGCTGGATGATGAAACTTCTGCCCTTGTTGCCTTGAACTCGTGATTGATGGCATAGGTCATCGCAGTAGATTTGGATATGGCATTGGTAACTGAAACCAATGGATGATGCTCTGACCTTGTTGAAATGGGTAGGGTGTTTTCTTTCTTTGCTGAAAAACAAATTATGTTTTGGAAATTTTGGTTAATAACTGCTCCAAATTTCCTAATTTGTAATTCTGAGCCTTGAGGTGCTGGTTTTGATTAAAAGCTGCTCCAAATTTCCTAATTTGTAATTCTGAGCTCATTCTTTTCTTCCTGCATCAGTTTCTGATAGTGTAAATTTGTTTGGATGTTAACGCACATGCATGAACTTAGGGATACCATTTTCACTTGGTTTACCATCCCTTGGACCTTGTCTTTTTGCGAAGGTGATTGTTAAATCCATTTTCACCAAGTTGTTAACTCTCCCGAATTGTGCATTGTATGTGATCTTGATTCATTTCTTGGACTCTGTGATGGTGGGAATGTGGAGTACTTTGTAAGTTTATTGCTGTTTCTGTCTATTAAACTGACTGTTAATTGGTGTCTTCTCAGAGCATCCATGGATTTTGTTTTACACGGAGCTTACCTTTAAGACATTTTCCATCAGATCAAAAACAAAGAATCAATACTTCCTGCCAACTTGCAAATGCACTTGTATTTGTGTCACCTGGAAACCAGGTGGGAGTTGGCTCTCCTGAAGAGGACTTGAATCAGCATCCATCTATAGTTTGAGCTGCATGTCAGAAGAGCATGGTGAATGTGGTTTGGTTGACGCTCTTGCAGTGGCGATTTCCCATGTTAAGATGTTGGAGCCAAAGAGGAGTAGATTATGTGGACCCACTGGCCCAATAGAGCAGCAGTGTTCATCTAACATCTCAGCTAACAATCAGTGTAGAGCATTTTGATTCTGCTGACAGACTGACACCACTAACATTGCTCTTCTCCACTGTTTTGCAAGCTGGGAGAGGATTCAAAACAACCACGCCCTAACCCCAATATTCAGTGGGAGCATTTGTTGCCACAGTGCTGGTAAATATGAAGTCATTTCTTTTCGGCAAATTTGACTGTAATTCCTTTCAGCAGCCATGTTCACAATTTAACCCCAATAATGTTTTTCTAGGCTGATGATTAGCTGAGAAGTTTTGCAAAGAGTGCCAATAGGAAATTATGATTTATGTTTTAGTAATGTCTGTTGCATGGGTTAGTTCCTTGCTTTTCGAAGTCGGTTGCTGGGACTAAAATTGCAGGCCCTTTTTAATTTTGTTTCAGGGAGTTGCATCAAAGAGCTCGACTCTTTGAGCAGAGAAGTAATCATGTCGAAGTTGCGCCATAGCTGATGCCCTCGGGATTGGAAGGCGACTGCTACTCTCTCAACTGCTAAGGTGCCACCGTCAATTATGGATCTTGATTCAAAACCTTATAAACAATAGGCCTTTGTTTTCGAACATGAACTGCTGAACTTGGAAATGCGGATTAGCATCTTCTATTATTCGCCCCTTAAATTTAGGTTTGAATGGTGCACATTAACCAAACATAGGATCAGTGGCAAATTAACAAAATCAGAACATGCCATCATGAAATATAAACATCTAAACCCCAACTTGCCCTGGATTTAGAGCAGCTTGTAGGAAAATCCTCAGCTCTGGACCTGTGGGTGGGACTTCGTCCGCCAATGTTTTATTCGTTGCTATATTTTATGCATTAACCTTCGACCATACACGATTAAAAGAAATGTTTATCAGCTTTCTTCAATCTCAAGACTCAACTCCTTGCAAAAGGCCATAAAAAAGGCTACAGGTTTCTACCACTTCCATCTAATACTAAATTGAGTGAAGAAGTATGGAGGTGGAAAAGAGCAACCGTTTACCAAAACGAAGAGTTCTTGTCACCCAACCAAGATCATCACATATTTTTGTCTTCTGCTTCTGAGTCCCATACTCAATCATTTGCAAGCTTCTCCTTTCGTTTTCCTTGCTTCTCCCACCTCTGCTTCACTTGCTTTCTTCCCCAAATGGAGCACTTGAAGCCTCTGACGGTCCAGCTATCTCCAAGAACAGTGGCAGCTTGATCTCAAAGCTGCGAGACTCGGTCACCAGTTTGATCTCAAAGCTCTGAGACTCGGTCACTTTCCTACCCTTGAAAGATCTGAGGTGTGCTGAAACTTCCATGGTGGGTAACACTTGGTTTAGGAGCTCCTTGGACGACAACTGTAAGGCGAATGAAGCTGAATACCTCTATGACCCTTCACAAACGTCCAAGGGAGGGCTTATATGCATCAAGGGGTGTCAAGCAAGAGATGGAACCAAGAACCCGTATGCCCTGAGGCTCTTCCAGTCTCTGCCACGCTCATGAAGGGCTTGGCATTCGTGTCAGTCATATTACACTATACTGTGCAGATACTGTGTATACTATATTTTCTTTGATAATGTATTGACCATCAAATCTAATGCTTTAATGGTAATTGAAATATTTTTTTATAAAAAATTAAAAAAATTATTAAGAATACTTTTAAAGTAGTTTAAACATTATTTTTTTTATAAAAAATAAAAAAATTTAAAACACTTAAAATATTCTCTATATTTTTTTAAAAAAATTACATTTAAAAAATTATTATTATTGACCCGCCTAACTACGAGCCAACATGCAATTATTATGAATACGGCGTGGATCGACTGGGTCTGGCACCCTTTGTTGGTTGGTCTATAAAAAAAGAGAGCTTGAAGCCCACAAGACTGGTTCTGTTCCATTGGGGAGAGTTGAGGTCTAAAATGGGGTAATGGCTACTGCACCCCGTGCAAGCTAACTTTGGAGCTGTTAGGAGATTTGAAGGGCCTTACTGCTTTGAGAAGACAGTTGTGATCATGAGACATAACGAGGGAAGTATGGGAAAGCAAAGAAACCTTCAGGTTTTCGATCTGTTGCGATGTAATGCTAGAAGACTTTGCGACATAAGCCCCGGAGGCAAGGGACAAGAAACCAGTGAAAGAGTGTTCAACTTGTTATAATGCCGACGATGCTTATGAGAACAGGTTCAAGATCATTCAAGAACGCAGCAGCTGTAATACGCATATTTGCAAGAGAGTATGTGGAAGGTGGAGGGCTGCACATTGGAGGTAGCTCCGCCAGAGGATCTAAGCTTCTGTGACCAGGTTTGTCTGCAACCTCCACTCTATTGGATCTCAAACTTTTCTTCCCTTTCCCGCTCTTTTTACAAGGAAAAAATTGATATTGTCAGAGAGAATTCATGCAACACATGATATATCCCAGCTATCGACCCATTCAATACATTTAATTTTTCTCCAAGAAAAGAAAAAAACGACACTCATCCTAGCCATTCATTGTTACTGGAAGCAAATTACCCAGCTTTCAATTTCTTACCAACAAATGCTAGTAAACATGATGATTAACATCTCCGGTTACCTCAGGAATGATAAGGATGGAAATCTTGCGAGATGTAATTCAATGGATTAGGTTTTATATTTATTTTTTAAAAGTTATTAATATAAGTTTTAAATCTCAGGGTTTTTGAAGGCTTATATAATTGTTAATTTTAAGGCCCGTGAAATTAATCGAAGTACATACAAATTAGCCCGGATATCCATGTTAATAAAAAAAATAACTAGGATAAGGCATAACTAATTTAAGCAAAATTTCAACTCAATCACATGATTTGACATTTAATTATTGTTATAAAATAAGAGAAATAACTAAAACAAAGAGGATAGATAAACATAGGGTTGTGTTTGATAATGATTTATATAGATTATTATTTTCACTTTAATTTATATTTTATAATGAATATTTTTTTTTAATTAGCTTAAAATTATAATTTCTCGGCCATCAAAGTAATGTTATTTTTATATTATTTTATGTAATCATCATAAAAAAAATAATTTATTCATAATGTAATTAAATTATGATTTGCTAAGTCATTAAATCATTTATCTAAATATATTTAATAATAAAATTAATAATCAAACCAATTATGTCAAATAAAATACTTACATCAACACAAATTTAAAACCTAACATAGTTACAAAATACAAGGTAATAATTTCATCATAAATACACATGTTTTTGTTATCTTTCGGTCCTCACCTCTTCATTATTAAATCTATTTTTTTTAGGACATGAATAATTTTTATTTCTCTATGCTATGTATGTTTTAATCATTATATTAATTTTTTTTAATAATGATATTCATTTCTTTCATAATATAAAATGGTAAAAACATTTCTTCTTATATTTTTTAATTAATGAAATCACTCTTTTGTTAATTAATTACTCATGTTCAATTTATATATATAAAAAATTTATTTACTCTGATTCTTTCATTTTTCTAATTGTTACAAATTATTAAATTATATAAAATAATTTATTATTTATTTTAAGAAATTGATTTTTTCATATTAAATTGATGAAATTAAAAAATCAAACTTTTAATACAGTTACATTTTCAAAAGTATTTTTCAATATATATATATATACAATAAAAATTTGAAATTACGAAATATTTAAAGAGAGATTTGTGAAAAATTGGTTATTATTCGTTTATGCTCCTGCTCTCTTTCTAAGATGGATGAAAAATTGACTAAATATTATTTCAGGGTAGAGACAAAAATCTATTTTTGTCAGTGTCTTGACAGGCAAACATGTTTATATCTCAATTTTTTTTACCTCTGCTAATCCGAGATAGCAATCAACTGCTACTTTAAGTGCGGGCACAACCTTTTGATCGAATGGAGTGCATATATAACTCTTAACTATAATGGCAACAAGTTTTCCTTTACTGAAATTTTCTTCGGAACATGCTAATGCTAAACAGAATGCGATGAAAATAGCAAAAAACCAACTGGAAATAACAAAGAAGTTCAATGCCTGTTGTTGCAATAAAAGCTCATTCTTTTTGTAGTTGTGTTCATTCAGGGCAGAGTAATGGCGTGCTCCGATGTTGGCATTTTACAATCTTATATCATAGGGCACAGTTGAATGGTAACAGATAAGTTTTAGGGAATAAGGCTTTGTTGTTGTACATGAGAAACAAGGGGAAATACATGCAGTAATATTCTCTCTTTGCAAAAGTAATCTAGCATTCAACTACAATTGTAGTGGGGAACACAATTTTCAAATGTCTCGTTACAAATGAAGCTGCTGCTGGGAAGATTTACAATAGAACCCGCATTTTGACTCTTGGTACATCCAGAGGATGGGCGTTGATCGCTTAACAGATACTTTGGTGCTCAATATACCTCATCTTCTAGACATTTTGGACCACAGGTAAACCACCATGAAACAAAACAGTGCAAAAAGAACCACGTGAACGATATGGTTTCCACCATTCTTGATGATACTCTTGTTTAATTTCCTGATGTTGTTCTTCACCCCAGCTTGAGCTTTCATCACAGTCATTTGCTGTCATGTCATTAAAAGCAAGCTTTCAGAAGGCAGTTACAGATTTTAGAAATGGATGAATGTTTCATTTATCAATTCCTTTCCTGTAAATAAAATTCAACGTTCCAAGTTCTTTTTTTCTTTTTGAGAATCAATACTGTCAGTTGTGTGCAGATAATAATCTTCTTCTTCTTTTTTACAATATAATGTGCTATTTCTAAAGTTCAGTACTTTATCCACCATTTCCTTATCTACTATAGTTTCACATAATGAGAGCAATTGTGCTCGTTTCAAATTAATAAAAAACATGGGTTGATTTTCGCAAACTAGCAATTCAAATAGATATCATAACATCCTAGGAGTAGCAATATTGAGGAAACCAGAAACTAAAAGAAGGAAGACTTAGCGTGCACAAATGTTAAAATAAATATAAGCATATACCAGAGTCTCTAAGAAATCCTTCTGATACTTTGCTTCTGATTCTATCTCTTGAGCAACCTGCACCATATTACTAAAATTAAATCTAACAGAACATAACAATGGAAGGGAAACTTCAAACCATTCTGCAGTCAAACTGGCGACGTCAGAAAATAATGTTAAATTTCAAACTGAAAGCACTTCATCATTAGCGAAATCATCAACAGCAGTTTTTATTTTTGCAGGAAATGTGCTCAAATTTCAAACTGAAAGCACTCCCCCAGTGTCTTTAAAGCAATCAATCCACCATAATCCTTCCATTGCTGGAACAACCTCAAGTGAAACCTTGTTTTGTTTCTGTTCTTAATAAATAAAAACAACACGATATCCAAAAACCAAAAATGACGATAATTTTGTTAAATCCCATAAAAGAACATCTCTAAATTTCACAAATCCAGAGTTGATAAATCACATATATCTTCAGCTTTGATAAAGATTATAGAGGATAATCCATCCAGAGCCTAGGGTCTCCAATACAACCTTGATGGTCATTTTATTCACTCCACAACTCATCTTCCTGACATTCAAAGTTAACATTTCAATTGCACTAGTTGTTAAAGAAAAGCCAGTTTTTCCCTCCAATCCGATATAAAACGAGTAGGAATAGATTTCATTGAAGTAAACCCCAATACAAAATCTTACAAACAAGGAGAAAATTCCTGTGCATAATTCCAACAGCAAGTGGAACTGCCCAATTTTGCAACACAATCAGGCTTATTTTTGCAATTAAGTATTAGAAAACCTAATCCCTAATAAATTACCCCATTTACAGCCCCAAACAAATAAAATTGCAACATATCCACCTTTTACAGAGGAATTGCTTTTCCATAATTAAGCAAGCTCAACAATTTCAACTAAAAAGAGCTTACGTTTCTTAATTGCCTAACTTGGCTACGGAGGCCAGTGATCTCGTCGTCCAAATCCCCATGGATCGGGTCAATCCGCAATTGTATTTCATCAGAGCTCGCCATCGGTCTCGTGCTAAGTCCCTCTCTACAAAGATTTTGAATACAAAAGTTACAAATATGATAAAAGAATCTTAACCCTAAATTTGACGACCAAGCAATACCTGGATCTGTAAGGAGCAGCGCCACCGTAAATAGAACCACCCCCTCCGCTCGACCTTGACGCCATTCTTGAAGGAAATTTGACTGGGAGGGAGACTTGCGATAATTCAATTGAAAGAATTGTTGACGTTTTTCAAGCAGGAAATCCTCCGTCGAATTTCTTTTCTTTTCTGGATTTGTAAAGTGAGGATCCGGTGAAGGGAAGGGGCACTTTGTTTCATACGTGGCATATAATTACTGCTTTGATGTGCGTAGCGTTTCGAATACTTTTTTCATTCTTTAGACACGGAAGCATTTATTTATTTATTTATTTTCTTCTTTCATTTTCGAATCAATTTTTTTAAAAAATAAATATGTTTTTTAATTTAAATATTTTTTATTTTTAAAATTTATTTTTAATATATTAATATTAAAAATAAATTTTAAAAATAAAAAATATTTTAATATCTTTTCAAATAAAAAATAATTATCATCGTAATATCAAAATTCCTCCTTTTATATTCTTAGGTTACAAGCGGCATGATTATTAAATAAAAAAGAAAACATCACTTTTTTACTATTGATGATAACTGTGACACCTTTGAATACTTTTTTACTATTCAAAGGAAGGTTTGGTCCGCCTACTTTCCTTTGAATTTTGACCCCTTAAGCTTTTGCAATTTTTGTTTCAGTAAAATAACTCCATTCTGTTTCTTTTGTAGTTCATATGCTTAATAAAAGATAGAAAGTTATTGAAAATAGAGAAGATTGCCGGTTAATCCAATTTCAAAAATAAAAAAGTCAATTTTAATATTAACAGATTTTCTTTGATGAGAAGAATTCCAATAATTTTGTTTTGTTTGCTTTTTTTCTATCAAAAAATATAAATAAGAGCTCAATGAGATCTTTAAATTAGTGTTGGTTTTTTTGTTTTTTAACTGATTTTTTGCTAATTTAAACCCATAAAGGAGTTTATTTAGATGTTTATGGAGTTTTTTTAGGTGTTTTTAGATTAAAAAAGAGCTTTTCGATCTAGGAAGCCTTTCACCCGACTTAGATGGACGACATTGAACCAGTGTAAATGACATATCATCTAATATTAAACAAAATTGAAACATACAATATGTTATCCACCCAACCTAATAAAAAAATTTCCTAGGCTTTTTTAAGCTTTTATTTTATATTTATATAAATATAAAATAACTACAACAAATTTTAGATTTGTTTTTAAATGAAATTTATCATTTTTATTGTGATATTAGCATACACTCTTTTTATTATGCGCTTCATGATTTTTTTTTAAGTTTAATCAAAACTAAATTGAATAAATGATATTATATTTATAATATTATTTTATTAGATATAAATTAATTTAATATTTATTTTTGAATGAGATTCTTGCCTTTTTCATTATGTTAGCAATTATTTTCTTAATTATTTCTATATGCCTACAATGCAATTTTTTTATGTTCATGGTGGTGAATGTTC
Organism: Populus tomentosa; assembly: GCA_018804465.1. Taxonomy (NCBI): domain Eukaryota; kingdom Viridiplantae; phylum Streptophyta; class Magnoliopsida; order Malpighiales; family Salicaceae; genus Populus; species Populus tomentosa. Next base: position 9,409 of record JAAWWB010000458.1, on the reverse strand, counting down.
TATGAAAATAAAGTTCATGTCATCATAGTTATGTCAAATATTTTTCTTTAAATTTCTTTCGATCAATGAACTATTTGTCTTATACAATTTTTTTTTAAAGAGAGAATATTATGTGAATCATAAAAGAAGGTTTTGAAGAAAAAAAAATATTTCCTCCATGATTTTATTTGCTTTCTTTCATGTTAAATTTTCTTTAATAATTGTATAATTAGTTAACAAATTAGAATTAAAAAAAGTTTTATGTTACGACCTGCAAGTAGTATATTATTTTTTTTCTAATATATTTGTGTAAAAAATATCAAGTTCTTTTTTATTAATACTTACATTTATGGTTTTGGTAAGGTGATGTTTAACAAATATTTATCATGATGAAGTAAAAGGTAAAAATAAAATAAAATAAAGAATCACATTCATTAGACATGTCATGTTACCATTTTGACTCTTATTTTCCCATGTATTTTTAAAAATAAAAAATTTCTAAAAACAATATACTTTTAGTGAAGTTCATTTGTTTTTCCTTATTTTTTTTATTTTTGTTTCATTTTTTTGTTATAAGATAGATAAAAAAAATAAAGATAATAAAACTAATAAAATTAAATTTTAGAGAGTGAACCTCATCATCACACAATTCATAATTAAAATTGAGATGTGATCTCAAAAAATCAAAAGAGATTTGATAGGAGTTTAGTTGGCCTTTAATTGGGTAGTTATATTCTTATTCCTTTGGAGGTAAATCTTAAGCTTCATCAAGAGGAAGGAGATCTCCTATCATATCCATCCTTGTATCGGCAACTTGATGGGAGTTTGAACTATTTAACAATTACTCGTCCTGACATTTATTTTGCTGTGCAGCAGGTTAGTTAGTTTATGTAGGTCCCTCGAAATCTTCACCTAACCGTTATTCGTCGCATTATCCAATATCTGAAGGGCATTTCTACTCACCGATTATTCTTTCCTAAGAAGTCTTCCTTACAGTTGGTGGGGTATAGTGATGCTAGTTGGATGAGCAGATACTCATCGTTGTGTTATTGGCTTATGCATGTTTTTAGACAATGCACTCATTTCTTGGAAGAGTAAGAAGCAAGACAAAATTTCTAAGTCCTTCGCTGAATTTAAATACCACGTTATGCCTTCCACTTGCTCCGAGATCACTTGGTTTTGTAGGTTATTGGTTGAACTTGGTAGGATCATTCCACTCATCTTCATGCTAATAATACTAATGCTATTTATATCATCACTAATCTTGTCTTTCATAAGCGTACGAAACATATCAAAATCGATTGTCATTCCATATGTAAATCTTTTGACCAACATATGATTACTCTTTCTTATATTTCCGCCGAACATCAAACTATAGATATCTTCACTAAAGCTCTTTTTCGACACCAGCATCAGTTATTGGTTGAAAAAATTATGCTTCTTGATCTACTAGCATTAATTTGAGAGGGGATGTTATGGAGATAATTTAGAGATTTGATTTATACTATGTTAAGGATGTTTATTTAGCTTGTATAACATTTAGGTGCTGGAAATTTACCATTAATACTTACCTCGTATAGCATTTAGGTGCTGGAAATCTGTCATTAATTATGTAAATCTTCTCTATATAATGAAGGGAAACCCTATGGAAAGGGCATTCAAACCAATTTTGACATTTCTGCTCTTTTGCAAGTCTTATGTTTTCTATCTTGCAATTCGATAAATGGTTTGATAACGCATCGTCTTCTGGGTTGAGGAAACCAAATGCTATGACCTTGTCAATAGTTGGGAAGGATGCAAAATCATATGTTCTTCTTTTGCTATTTATTGTTGATGGTTTAATATATTATATCACCATGTTGACGTGCATGCTACTTTTAAGGGACCAAATTGATGTATTTATTGATTCTTTGTTTAAGGGATAATGTGATCTGATTTACAATATTTTACACTTCTACAATCTAAATTCAAAATACTATAATGGTAGGCCATATAATTCTTTCTTAATTGGATCTTCAATCTGAATTCACAGAGGAAGCTTATGGAACTGACACGATACTTGTCTATCCTTCTTTGTGCTTTATAGAAACTTTAAAGCTTGTGCACCATGTCTGATGGGAGTTCCAAGTAATGACTTAAATGTCATGTGACATAGATGACTTTGGAAATAAGTTCCCAAATTTGATGTAAGTTGCAGTAAATGGATCTCTTTTGGGGGCTCTCTTAGTTAGTTTACAGGCAATTGAATGATACATAGTCATTGGAGTAGGTTGGCTCCATTAGAGTTTGTTTAAAGGATGAACACAAATTGAAACTAAACAAGGAAATCTAGTTCTTAGGGCCGGTGCTGGTGTGGTTATGATACTTTTATCAAGTCATAGTCTCTTTTTACCTTCTTTTTTTATTAGTATTTTAAGAAAATTGATTATAAGATAGATTTGCATTGTAAAAGGAAGATTTATTGGGCTTATATGGGTGAAAAAAGATAAATAGTTTTCACTTAAATTCCTTGGTGCATTCAAAGAAATTAATACTATAACTATCATTTTTTAGATTTCCATGGGCATCACACACAATGTTTACCTGACATCACTTCTTGGGTTAAAATTGCATCACATAATCTCATCTAGATGGCTTAATACCTTGAATTGTTTGTAAAACTAGCTTCCTTCCAGATTGATACCTTTACATGAGACTTATTAGGTATCTTAATTCTATAAATTCTCGACTCCTAGACTTTTACTAGAGCTGCCTACAAAGACTAAAGACACACACACACACACATATGAGTAGGTTCTGAAATTATGTATTAAAATTGTATATGAGTGTTATTCTATCCATTTCACAAAGAGTGCCATTTTTGTTTGGTATTTTTGTCTCAAAAAGTCAAAAGCATCTTTCACTTTTTTTTTTCTTTGCTTCTCATTTAAAATTAACTCAGTTCTTTCATGAATTGGAAATGAAAGGATTTTCTACTCAAACATTGTTCCACTTTTCTTATTTTAAAAAAATTCATATTAATGATTACGTTATGGAACATTTTGTTGAACATGGAGACAAAATACACACTTCTAGCCAGCAATTGAGCTGGAAAATAAGGCTAGAAATGAGCTGGAAAATGGCAGAATATTAGGATGGAAATCATGGCTGGATTTGTGCCATTATTGGTAGAAATCTTGGCTGGAAATGGAGAAGTTTGTCCCCCCATTTTCAGCTATCAATAGAGGCAAGCACAAGCATAAATGTAGAGCTAATTCAGAGAAGAAAGGAGAGTGAGCGAGCTGTTAGAGGACAACAATAGTGGCTGCTGCTGCAGCACTGCATAATGAGTGAGAGAGTATAGAGTTGAGTTTCCTCCTCCATTGTTGTGTATTACTCAATAAAATAACCTGTCACACTTTAATAAAGCGTTCATGCTTGTTTGTAGCACAATACTCTAACCGTGAAACTTAACTTTATGAAGGTAGATGATCCACTATGAGAAAACTAATGTAATACTCAAATAGGTGAGTTTTTAATGAAATTATAATACTCAAAGTATGAAGACAAGCGTGAATGGACTTCAGTGGGCTGTCCCATGATAAAAGTAAAGAGCTAGTTGGATTCTTAGATGAAAAACATATAACTCATGGAGTAGCAAGACGTGTTTTCTAGGATGGAGCAAAGGGCAGGCACAAACTCCTTAGATAAGCATAATCTTGAAAGAGTGGTGTGCTTTTGATCGCAGTACATGAATGGGTACTGCTGCACTCGGGATTGGAGACCAAACTCATAGATGATGAAGAGATTCCACCAAATTACAAGGAAATGCAGCCTAGATGAAGTGCATTGAGGTGAAATGAGCATGGGCTAAATAGACCATTTAAATCAAGTGGGAGTTAGTTAAGTGACAGTTACTCAAATCAAGTGAGAGTTAGTCATGCAAATGAGAACTGAGTAGGTCTTTGAGGTTAGAAGACATGTCTTGTGCCTGTTGTCTTCAAGTGAGATTGTTGGGTGTGGAGATAAAAGGTGCTCTTCTAGCCAGGCTGGATTTCTTCCATTATTGGTAGAAATGCTGGCTGAAAATGGAGAAGTTTGCTCCCCATTTTCAGCTATAAATAGAGGCAAGCACTAGAAGAAATGTAGAGCCAATTGAGAGGAGAAAGAGATGAGTGAGCTGCTAGAGGGCAGCAGTAGTGGCTGCAGCAGCACATTCAGTGAGAGAGCCTCGAGTTGAGTTGACTCCTCCATTGTTGTGTACTTTAGCTTTCTCTATATCTAATAATTTTGGCTACTTTATGAATGCGGGCGAGTTGCTGAAACACGTTAAACCTTGTGTTCAGCCTCTGGAAAATGATCAACCGATCCCAACGCATCTGCACTTTGAATGTTCTTTCAAAATTAGCTGATGTCTGTAAAGATGCAGAAATGACTGGTGGAACTTTTTTCATTGATGGAATTAGTTTACCTAACCATTACTTGTTATGTTACCATTTGCAACAGCTCATCAAGAATTCTGTTGTTGAAACGAGCAGACAAGGATGGGTTTGTTTGGTAAGTGCTCTGCTTTTTTCATGGAAATTATGAGATTAGCAACGGTTCCAAAACTTCTCATGGTTTTTAATATTGCTGCAAATCTTACACTTTTAAGGTACACCAATTATGAAGTCGAAAGGCACATGAATAATCTGAAAATCCTCATGCATCACTCCTTTTCTACTGGGATGGTCTTAATCCGCAGGTATTTCATGCCTTTTGAATTGACTTGAACTTAAATCCTCTCTCTTGGGGGAAGGGGGCCTTGAGGATATATCAAACAAAAGGCTGGTAGGAGGAATTGTATTTATATCATATTCATTGTTGTATGCTGTATGTGAGCTTAGATTATATATCGATCCAGTAGACACTGATGGGCATTTGATATTCACCTGTGTGGTCCTTCAGGCATTTGAGAATGGACAAAAAGTGTGAATTCTTATGGATCAATGAAACCAAAAATACCTTTGTTTTTTTGGTTTCATGGGCTTTCTTGTGATCATTCTTGTTGGGTTGTGGTTAACTTAGTTGCCAACTGGTAGATCTGCGCTGTACGCTCTCTGCGTCTTTTACAGTCACATCTGTTTATGGAAAATACGACCGTGGAGTTTCATTTTCTTCAGTTGATCCATTTGTCCATGGAGCAGTTTATCTTTTCTAGTTAAAGTTCACTCAGATGATTAAAATAATGTGTAAACTTAACCTCAAAAGTCCAGTGTTGAATCCAGTGCTACACTGGCAGTAAATGTTTAGCAGCTGCAGGATGGTATCACATTCTGCTTATACTCAATTTAATTTAGTTATCTTCACACATGCTGATCCCGTATCTAAAGCTGTAGGTCTGTCATCATTGTATATGGGACATAATTGAATAACCCAGAGATCAATGCTACATTGTTGCTCATGAGAAATAGTAGAAGTTTTTTGCATTGCATCTGAGAAATAGTACAAGTTTTTTCCATTGTCAAGAGAATGATGTTTGCACTGCATCGATAATTCATGTTAATTGCCTAACTATGACCATCATATAATGCTACCATTATCCATATATTGCATGATATTTAGGCTATCCTTCCACTCTACTTTAGGCGTGGTTCTATAGCCCATTAAATTGTTATACAATCATGAGGTTGATCTAGCAGTTGGTCTGTTGCCTAAAAGAACAGTAACTGTGATTTTTATTTTTAGGTTCGAGTGGAAGGATTGTCAAAGGAAATGCCTATACCTACACATTTAATGCCAGCAGATTCTATCTATTTATTCTTTCCTTTATTAGAATATATTAGTTGTAGGTTAGCTATTTCTAACGGCTGAAAATCAGCCTATATTATTTCTTGTATCAGCCTGTATTATTTCCTGTTGTATTATTTTTATTCTTAGCCTGTAAATTCTACCTATATAATGGGCAATTCTCAATGAGAAGACACACAATTTTATTCAAAAGACTCTAAACTGTGAAAGATCTGTGCAGAAAGTTCCTGATGAGGAATCTGAACAGTACATATATATCTGTCCTCAAGGAAGTGAAATTGGAGCAATAGTTAGCAATCAGGTTCCTCTTATTCTTATTAAATTGTATTGACTGCATCAAAAGATTGGTGTAAGCTTTGGTTATCATCTTCTTTCTCCTTTCAGAGTACTATAATTCCTGGAACGCATGTTCTACACCAAACATACAAAGAATTAGAGGAAAAATATTCTGATGGGTGAGTTGCCCTTCTCTTCTCTTCATTTTCCTCTGATCTTGGCTTCAAACTTTTAACTTTTACAATTCTGTAATATAACTCAGTTTATTGTGGCAAACAGACAGTCCTGAAACCAATATTTTTGTTACTATTTTCTTCGGAAAATGGTTTCTTTGGTAGTTTGCATTTTCTACTTTAAGTGTGGTATGATTATTTACGAAGGAAGTACCAATAAAATCCGGTGTTTTTTCTCTGTTGTCAAAGTGCAGAAGTTTGAATCCAAAACCTAAACACTGGGGAGGGTATAGGTTTAAACCACAACTTTTCGAGTTTTGGCAAGGACAGCATTCTCGTTTGCATGACAGGTTTGTTTCATGTCATTTCTTGAGCTGCATTTTTCTATCTGCATGCAAACAATGAATGAAGCAGGTTTATTAACAACCCCCCATATTATATCGTGTCTCTTATGTTCATTGAATGCTTGACTGAATCACAATGTTATAATATATGTTAGGAACTTGGCTTTTTCAGGAATAAAATTATAATTCATGCAGGAAAGTACTGTGTTTAATTGACTGTTTTGTTGCCAGCATTCAAAAGTGTTGCTAGTACCAAGGAGCATAAATTGTAACTCATTGAGGAATCTTAAACTATGATTTTAGATCTTGGATCTCAGATCTATCGGTGAAACAATTGAAGAGAGAGGCATGGGTGGAAGCTGGGTTTAAGATTTTAGAGTTTAATTGGAAGGCAAGATAGGAATGTGAACCACCAAGGAGAGACATGATACACTGCAAAAGTTTCGGGCAGCAGAAGCAGGCTGTTCCTGTTTTTTATTGTTACAAGGATCACTTGTAATAACGATGGCAAAGACATGACCCGAAGCCATTCTTGAATGCGGTAGAGAATTTATTTTCTTGATTCTACAGGGATTTCTGTGCCTTAATTGATTGTGTACTAACTCTTACCAAAACTTTTCTCCATTTAGTTCCTTAACTAGAACGTTCCCTATTCTGATCTTCTTCTTCATTCCTCGAGCGTTTGCATAAGATCACTGGTATTTCAACAATATTGTATGCTTTCTATTGCATAAAGTAGCAGGGTGATGCATGGTCTTTTGTTTGGTGTGAGGATCACAGCTTTATTTCCTGTTCGTCAAGGTTATAGTTCCCATGGCTATCCAATCAACATGACCGCACCGTGCGGACTTGGCTGCAGCTTTGTACTCCATAGAAGGCCTTAATTGCTCCAAAAGGACAGAGAGAGTTGTGACGGCAAGTCACGTTAATTAGTGGATCTTGAAAGTTTTCTTTCCTATCACGGTTGGACCCCGAAAATACAATATTGATAATTATCCATTGAAAACGTACACACTGGTGTGAATGGCTCCAAAATTGATGTTCATCCATAGCATCGGAGTTCTATTTACCTCTGCCTGACCATGAAAGCAATTTTGAGCAAAAATGAAGTTGCAGGGATGTCCCAGAGTCTGAAGGGTTTTATTTTATATATATATATATATATATATACACACACACACACGCAATATTATTGGTTATTGCTCCTGACCAAAAATGGGCAAAAATAATATCTGGAGTTTCTTTTCAAGGTTCTTTTTGACCAAACCGTAGCTGAATTCTGACGCACTACTTTCTGAAAGGCCAATATGATCGAAGGTGACCGCACTACTTTCTTTGCAAAGAGGTTAGACTGGCAAGTGTGAGGTGAGTGGAATATCAGAGGTTAAAATGGAAGGAATTCAAAGGCACTGTTCCTTTTGTTGTCGCTACACATCACCCCCTGAGATCCAAGAACGAGCGGTGGGGGGAATTCTTATTTAGAGTTGTAATTAAGAAATGATGAGAAGAATCTCCTCTCTTTTCCTTCAAAATCAGTGCCTCTGTAAGGCCATAATGACATCGGAGCCTGTGTTTTAAGATACCACCACCGCAAGTGGGCAATGCTGTTTGATCACATACACGATGAGTTGTGAACACTGAAGGAATCCATCCCATTGAAGAGCCCATCAGCAACCACTAATGGAGGCTGACCCCATGCTAAATAAGTGGCCACGTCCAGATCAACATGTGGAGATATCCTTAAGGATGTCCTAATAGAAAGTCGTTCGCTAAATGTATTTGCTTTATCCTCATAATCCCCCCCGTTCCTTTCGACAACACCCAACTTGCAAGAGATCATTATTGTTTGGAGGGCAAGGATCACACAGAGGAAGATGCGCTCAATTGCTAGAAACATTATTGAGAATCGGTACAAGTTATAGAGATGCCGTACTTCTCTTGGGGATCGAACCTTTCAAGCTTCAATGGCTTTCTGAACGGACAAAACTACCAATTCAAAGTGGAATTCTTCATGAAAGCATAATGGTGTCCCCTGGAGCATGCAGTAGGCACTTAAAAGCTATCTACTCCTAACTTAGTTTTGAAAGATACGTTGCCGGAGAGATTGCTTACGATTTTTTGAATGAGCTCTAGTCAGCTTCATCTGCGTGCTACTGATTATGATAAATTTGATTTGATTACTGATTTGAGTCTTTCTTTTCTTTTTTCTTCTTGTTTTTTTTTTTTTTTTTTTTGAAAGCAGGGCTTAAAAGCTAAAAAAACAAAAATACTAAATTAAACAAGCATGAGTAAATCCATTTAAATTATAATACAAAATCTAATATAAATTTAAAAAAAAAAATCATTAATCCTCAGGTAATCCTAATCCATATAGCTTTTAACTAGTTAGGTGACCCGCGCTACACTGCTAACTCACTTTTAACTTCTAAAAAAAATTAGAAACAGAACCTAAGCCTATTTAGATCCTACCAAGCTAGGTCCCAAGTATATTTGGGTCCTGCTACGGTAAAGACCCAAGGCTATTTTGGATCTTGCCCAACCAGCTCAAGTCTAGCCTTGGGTCAGGTCGTGCAGGATCCAAGGTTATTTGGGTCGTGTACATAGCAAGATCCAAGTTTATTTTTGGATTCTACAACTAATAATTTGATAAAATTAGTAAATAATATAACATTTTCGTTCAAATTCATCAATTATTTTATTATAATATTAATTACAACAAATATACTCTTATAAAATTTTACTAAAAATCATAATATTTATAATACCCCAAATCTAACTATTTTTAGTATTTAATATTATCTAATTATTATAAAAATAATATTATTTATAACTCCAAAAATAATAATATTTTTTAGATTAATACTATTA
>JAAWWB010000459.1:0-24997 GCA_018804465.1 Populus tomentosa | reverse complement strand
CTGCATGTATCAAGAACTCCGAGATGAATTCCATCGCTGCTGTGGAGGCTGTATGTCATATTCAGGATTCACAGCCATGACATTACTGAAAAGCTTGATTGGTGAAGTTTATTTCAAACCATTGCTGCATGTATCAAGAACTCCGAGATGAATTTCATCGCTGCTGTGGAGGTTGTATGTCATATTCAGGATTCACAGCCATGACAGTACTGAAAAGCTTGATTGGTGAAGTTTATTTCAAACCATCGCTGCATGTATCAAGAACTCCGAGATGAATTTCATCGCTGCTGTGGAGGCTGTATGTCATATTCAGGATTCACAGCCATGACAGTACTGAAAAGCTTGATTGGTGAAGTTTATTTCAAACCATTCCTGCATGCTTACAAACTCAATTTCTGAGTTCTCTGAGTGTGTAAAAACTTTGAAGACAGCTCAAAATGGAGAAAGTTGAATGGGAGAGAAACAACAGGAGTCCATTTCTGCTCGACTCACCCCCCGCTTGGATATCGATTGTCAGCAGAGGATCAACAATCTCTGAAACGTGATCAGGAGGGCTGTTTTAACAGTATTATGGAGGCTATTGTTGCCCATGAACATGCTGTCGATCAGCTGGTCTTTTGCCTGTAAGCATCTCCAATGCATTAGAGTATCTACAACGGCAAATGCTAAATGAAAGAGCTAAATAGATAGTATGATATTTTAAATAGTGTAAATATAGTTTTTTTTTTTTTTTTTTTATGTACTCCAATGATTAATGCTATTTTAACAATTCATTTATATTTTAATATTTTTGATACACTCCTCCTACTTCACTTGTAAATTAATGTAATTAATTTTGATACAATATAATCATATATTTTCTTGCATAGCTTCTATTTTCAAAGGGAAAGAGAAGGCAAGTGTAGATGATTTTGTATATAATTTGCTTGTTTGTATTATGATTTGAAAATTTAGAGACAATTTTTTTTTATATAGTTTAGATTTTATAAATTATTTTTAATTAGTTTTTCAGCATAAATTTTTTATATTTCATATTGATGACTTGTTGAAATTAAAGATTATGTTTTAATTTGTTGATTGTTGTGTGATATTAGTTCCATTTTTTTAATTTAAGATTTTTTCTTTTGAATTCAATATATGTTTTGTTTTTTTATTAATATTTTAGGAAATTATTTTTAAAAGAATAGATTTATTATTGTTATTATATCGCTAATGATAATAACACTTATGGTTTTGTCTCTAACTATTATCATCAATTGTTATTGTTATTAGTAAGTGATAACCGATCACTAACTGATTGATGTTTATTTTTATTTATTAATCTTTAACTTTATTAAAAATCTAAGATTATAATTATAATTATCAATAACTTTCTATACAATATAAGTCAAATGTCGATTACTATTGTCTATTAAACTTTTAACTTTGTTTTCCAATTATGTTAAGGTAATTGGTAAAGTTAGTTAAAGGATGGGAAGAGTAGTTAGAAGTTAGTTCAATAAAGTGAGTAGTGCATATAACTAGTAAAAGGAAGAAAGTGCTTTTTCAAGTAATAACAAAAATAAACTCTAATGAGTGTAGCTTAATTAATCAGGCTCTAGGTTTGTACTTTAGAGATCACTGGTTCCAGTCCCACAAACTTCAGGGCCACTGGAGGCTTACATGATCATTAACTTTAGGGGTCCGTGGGCTTAGTTAATGTGCATGCAAGCTGGATTGGATACCCACATTAATAGAAAAAAGTTTTATTTGGTATATTTTTCTCTCTCAATTCTTCTCTTTCCTTCTTATTTCTTCTTTTTCTTCTTCTCATTCTATCTCATTTATATTCTTCTTTCTATTATACTTTATGTACTTCTTAAAGTTTCTTTATTGTTAAAGAGAGATCTTAACAATTGGTATCAGAGTCAATCCAAGACCTTAATCGATTTTTTTTTATTCAAAATAGTTGAGAACAATAAGATGAAGATTGTGGAAGGACATTGTAGGAAGTTTGATGAGCAATTATAGGATATTCATCAAGAACTTTAAAAATCAATAGCTTATCAACAATAAAAATAACAAGAACAATGGGTAGAGTAAGATAAGAGAATTGATCAAGTAGATCTACAAATGAAAGCACTAACAAATCAATTCCAATTTTTTCTAGCTAATTAGATGGCAGGGAACGAAATTAGAGCTAACTCTAAAGGAATCTTGAATACTCCACTAGTAGAAAAGAAAGTGGGCACTCATAACAATCAAGAAGGCATGTTAAATGGGTTTAGAAGCCATACTCATGGAGATCACATGGGTAACCAAGATCACCACATGATTAGATATAATTCACCTCTACCAAGGATTGATATGCTAGTTTTTTATGGAGATGACCTTAAGAGATGATTAAGAAAGTGCAAGAAATATTTTACACTTATGTTGGTTCTTGTACAATAATAGGTTAAGGTGGCTTTCTCTACTTGAAAAGAAGGGTAGAAGTTTGGTTTAAAGGATTTGTTTTGAGTAATAAGAAGTTGGCTAATTGGGATAAGTTTACAAAATAAGTATATATAAGGTTTGGAAGTATGGAGGATATGGTGGAAGCATTTAATAAGTTAATTCAAGAAATAGGAATGGAGGAATACAAGAAAGTTCAAAGAACTCAAACCTCTTATAATTGCAATGAACCCTAACTTGCATGAATCATATTACATATCCAATTTTGTTAATGGGCTCAATGGTGATGTAAAACCAATACTGAAAATTTTGAAACCAATCTCCTTGATGTAGGCATTTGAACATGCTAAGTGGTAATAAAAATCAAGTCTAGTCATGATTAAAAGGAGCAAAATGGCTAGTGAGATGATTGTTCTAGCTGATGCGTGTAAATGGACAAGACAACAACTTTTTAAACTCTACAATCAAATTAAGAATGATACATCTTAATGTATTAAGCAACCCTAAAAAAACATTATATAAGCAAAGAAAAAGGCTTGGGAAGTGTTATAAATATAGTGAGAAGTGTAGTTTAGGCTATCAATATAGCATAAAAAAATACATATGATAGAATGAATGGAAAAGAATAGGTTCTTGGACGTGAAAGAAGCTGAAAAAGATAAGGTTGATAAGTATGGATGAGTAATGGTCAGGCTTGTAGCAATCTTGGAAAGAAAAAACATGAAAAAAATATATCAACAATGATCGGATTAATTCAGTGGTCTAATTAATTTCGTAAAGATTCTACATGAGAAGAACTAGACAAGATTTAGATGTAATTCCCAAAGTTTAATGTGGATTTTTGAGGACAAGAATCTCTTGACATAAAGAGTATTGTTACAAATCAAGAATGAATGAAAAGAGTAAGCACAAGACGGAATTGTGAATTAGTTATGCATCTCTTCTTCTTCTTCTTTTTCTTTTTCTTTCTATTTTACTTAACGTTTCTTTGTTGTTAAGGAGAAATCCTTAACAATTAGTATGAGAGCTAATCTAATACCTTAATTGATTTCTTAACAATTAATGTATCCTACTATTCAAGATTTAGATGATAGTATAGGAAAAATACCCACTTACAATCGTATCCTTTAATTAACCTTCTTTTCTTCTTTTTTAACAACCTAATTAACCCCTTCAAGGCACCTCTAACCTAACCGAAGCGGCACTAGAACTAGGAAAGAGTAAAACCCCATGCTTTTGGGTTGATCAAATGCCCATAAAAATTTGAAGTACAAAAGTCTAAACGAGTCCTCTTAAAAATAAAGAATTTATGTAGGTCCTATCAAATAATAAGAAAAGATCTTCATACGATCGTATTGGTGAGGCAGATTAATTTGGAAGGAGAATTTATTGGCTCCGATAGGGGTAAGATTGTGATCAACTTTATGCGTTTCTCTTAATTCTTTTTTATTATACTAACAAGAACTGAAATTCAATGTTTCTATTAACTCAACACTAGAGAGATGCATGCATGTGAACTGGATCCTTTTGACTAGCTAGTTACTTATTTATGACCTTGTTAATTTCATAATTTTCCAGTGAATCCTTTTGATATATGCAATGCGTTCTCCAGTGGTTTAGATGGGTTTTCTGGAGGGAGAGAAGATGGTGGCCTTAACTTTAATTTTAGAAATTCAGGAAACCAAGATCCTTTATTTTTCAGTATTTATTACTCAATGTACTCAAATAGTAGCTCTTATCACTCAAATGCATGTGTATGTACAAAAAAGGCATTAGTTGAGTTCTAGACACAAGTGAAGTTTTGAAAATGTTGAGTGGAAGTAGGGCTATTCTGGCCAGACCCTAGATTCATCGCCGCTAATGGCTATAAAAAATGTCACATATTTTATTTAGTTTTGAAAGAACATCCTCTATAACCATCCTTTGACTAGGCACATCAGCTAAACATAAAACTTCAAGTTGAAAGATCATAATCAAACATCCTCCTATCACTTCTATATGGGCTCTATTGCTAGTTGGTCCATTTTTACTGTTGGATTATGGTTGTCAACAATCTACAACATCTAATCAGGAAGGGCTATTTTAACAAAATTTCACAGGGTTAATGCTACCTGAGAACATGTTGTTAGTAGGTCCTTTTCCTGTAAATATCTCCTGCAATAGGTTCTCAAAGCTGTATACATCACCAAGTATTAAGACCTCTCCTACCAAACCATATTCTACATTTTAAAAAGCGACCAAGAATTGTCAGTTCTCATATTTTTGTTTTTTGATGTTGATAACCTTATATCTATATCTTTTTTATTTTATAAAGACAAATAGTTTTGTTTAACCAAATTGAGTAAAGTTAGAGAAAACTCTGAGAAACTTTTGATGTCTTGTGACTGGGATAATTATATGGCTCTCTGAAAGGAATTGAAAAGAATAATTGCATAATATCTTATACTGTGCAACATATCCAATAGCCATTTTAGTGAAAAGTAAGCTAATTATTGTCAAAAGGGATTCACTTGTGGTAGCTGAAAGAATCCTTGCAAGGCCAAACACATACATAAGCAGTAAGGTCATTGTCAAGAAGGATGTTGCTTGGTTTTATATCACAATGAACTATTTGTTTTTCATAACAATTATGAAGATAATCTAACATTGATGCCATATCAATCAATATGTTTATCCTTTCCACCATACTCAAACTTTTTTAGTCTTATAGCTCCACTAGATTCGGATGCAACCAACTTTCCAAACTTTCTTTGGGCATAAAATCAAATACCAAAGCTTTGAAGTCATTGCCTTTGAAATCAATGTTAGAGCAAGCAGTGACAATACTAACAAGATTTTGATAACTGATGTGTATTAATGCTTCACATTTATCTAGAAAAATCTTGTTGGCTTCTCGATGTTGAAGTTTTGAGCACCTTCACAACAACAACTTGGTCATAAGATTTGAGAATACCTTTGTAAGTAATATCTCCATCACAAATCATGTTGGCAAAAAAGAATCCATTTGTAGCATGAATAGGGTCTGCATATGAAACTTCTTGAAATTTCTTCACCAAAGGTAAAGCCAGAAATGATTTCCTTATGGGTGATCTTTTTCTACATATAATAGTATAAGTTCCTGCCAACAAGAATATAATTAAAAGAGCAACATTGCTTATAAGAATTACTACTCTCTTTAGATAACGTTTCTATTATCTCATTTTTAGGCATGTAGACAATTAAATCACCTTGAATCCTCCACATAGCTTGTGATTTCAAGCAAATAAAAATGTAATCGCATTCTTAAAAGCTTTTGTTATTGGAATTTCACCCTCTAACTCATTAAAAGATAAGTTAAGATTTTCGAGGAGAGGTAATTCACCAAGAAATTTTGGAATCAGCCCTAACAAATTATTGCTAGAAAGGTCTAGAATTTTAGAATTCGAAGACTTCTTAAATTTAAAAACTTCTTAGATTCTTAAAGGAGGATAAAATAGTACATTCAAAGAAGTTACCTTTCATATCGAGGGACTCTAATTGCTGGGATTTCTCCAAATATTTTTTTTTTTATCTAAAACTGTTAATTTAATGAGATTTCTCATGTCTACTTAATATGACAGAGGTCTTGTTAATTTATATGAACCTAAAGAAAGGGTAATTGTGAGAGAGTAATATAAAATTATTTTTGAAATCTCATCTCAAAGTTGAAGTTATTGGATTGAATTGGTTTTTTAATACGATATCAAAGCTTTATCAATCAAATGGTCACGAATTTAAATCTCATTACCTCCATTCTAAAACCTGTGCAAGCTCATGATTCTTCTATATGAGTGCAATTAGCTAAAGAATCAGGCATGGTACCCTCAAAATGATTCTCTCTTAGATTGAGAAGAAGTAATCCATAAATGTTTCCAAAGATGTATGAGGTTTTCCCTGAGATTTTATTCGTGTAAAGATAAAATTGTTGTAATAATAGATTTAGGTAATCTACCTTCAAGCATGTTCTCAGCCAAAGCAAGATACTGCAAGTTCTTAAGATATTCAATCTTTATAGGAATGGCTCCACTAATATAGTTACCTCATAATGCTATCCATTAAAGATTGGTGCAGTTGGGTTAAGGAGATGAGCAAAGTTATGTTATTGCTATTCTCATCACCGAGTGGGTTGCCAGCAAAATTTATATGTCCAAGATTTTTTAAGAATCCTAAATTCTTTGGTACTGGCCCTATTAAAGCATTAAAAGGTAAATTGATAATTTCAAGTTTCAAAGCATTAATTATTGTTGTTGGAATAGGCCTAGAGAATTGATTTTTTTCAAGGTAAATCTTTTCTATAGTGGGAAATGTTAAGCTAAAATCAAATGGGAGGTGACCATTAAATTGGTTATAAACTAAGCCAAGGGTGTGTAAAGACAAAGTTGTTTAGGAATCATACTAGATAAATTATTGTTGGATAAGTCTAGATATTCCAACTTGGAGAGATGCTCAAGTTTGACAAGTATACTTCCTTCAAGAATGTTGTTCGCAAGAGAGAAAAATCTAAGATTAAAAAGGTTCCCAAATGATCATGGTACAAAACCAATGAAATCATTTTTGTTGAGGTGAAATTCATAGAGATTTGATAAAGAGGTAACCTGGTTGGGAATTTCCCTGTAAAAATGTTATTCTCCATGTTCAACATTCCAAAGTTTGAACAATGGCTCAAATTTCTAGGAAGTTCGCCCCCAACGGAGTTATAGTTTAGAGAAAGAGATTGTAGGCAAAACAATCGACCAATTTCTTGTGGAACGGTATCATGAAAGTTGTTTATACTGAGATTGATTTTCCTAAAAAAGGTAAGATTCCCAACATGAAGGGGTTAAAGAACCTGCTAGTTGGAGTGAAGACCAATTTAGGAAAATCACCTTTAGATGCCTCTGACCATAAGTAACTCCTCGCTAATTACAAAAATACAATGAGTTGTTCCATGAGCTTAAAGCTTCAAAAGGATCCCTAAATATCAAATTGATGCAATCTTGGCTATAACATCAAAGATTTTATTAGAAGTATTTATTGTATGTATTTTAAGGTCTAAAATGAAGTGGATCAAAGAATAGTTTAATGAGTTAAGTTAAAAGGCTTGGATTAAAAGGTTCAACCATGTTAGTTTAAACCTTTTTCTAATTTTCAGGTCATATCTGAAGTTATCCTAGGATTTTAGATGTGATTCTAATTGAGTTGGAAACTAGACACTTATACCTTTTTGATAATATATGGTAGACCTATTAATTCATCCGTACAAGGAAGAACAATGTCTTTGAAGTTCGAATTGAAATCTACCATAAATATATAAAAATAGAGAAACATTATTTTCCTGTGTATTATGGATTCCAATTAACACTAGGATTCTTTAATGCTTATTTACTTATTCTACAAGGATTTCATGTCAAACAAGGAGACATTTATTGTAACACCTATTTTTCATAGTTTGCAAGAATTCCATATCGATTATGGAATGTATGTGGTGGCAAGGAGGCTTTGGATTATTTTGTTTTTCTTTTTTTTATTTTGCAAGATTCCCTTATTAAAAAAAGAGATTATGGGAGGCTACTTACATGAAATATTTTTGCAAATTTCATTCCTATTTTTGAGAGCATACATTCAGTCAAACAAGAGAAGAAACTTTAGCATTCAGAATAGCATCTTGCAAGCAAAGAAAAAGGATTAATTGATGGCATAAAAGAACACTCTCTTATCTATAAGTTTCAGATTCGACTACAAGGGATCCAATGCACAAAGATATGGTTGTGGGGCTATTTTGATAACTTATATTAATTTGAATATTTTTTGAGATTTATTTATTGCTTTAATTAATATTCAAGATAATTATATTTTAGTTTTTAGGCTTTTATTTCTGTTGGGTTTGTTTTGGCCTAAAATTAATATTTAGTCTTGTTTTAGACATCAGGCTTGTGCTTGGATGAGTTTTAATTAAGGCCCCTTAGTTTAAAACCTAATATTGGACCATTAATGTTATTATCTTAAAACTATATTATGTTTTGTTTAGTTGTAAATTTAAGGTAGCCTTTAAACATTAACTAAATTTATTTTTGCTTAAGCAAACTTTTTCTTTGCTAGGACAGAGTAGATCCAACTTGTTAAGGTATAACTAACATTGTGGGTTATTCACAACCATCCAATACCTCTGGTTCTTAGTTACAAGTTAATTTTGAGTCAAAGTTCAACCAAACCTGATTATTCAGCTCTCTTGGGGAAGTTGTCATCTTTGTTGTGGGTTACGTGATCACGTGATTATGAGGTTCACATCAGTTGGTATTGTTGGCTAAGATGAGGGAGAGAGATGATATTGTTGCTGCTAGTGGTGAGAGATTGAAGAAACTGGTATCGACAGTTGTTAAGGGGTCTCTAGTATAACGAAATCAAACAGGGTTGTTGGTTAAGATGAGGGAAAGAGGTTGGTTTTATGGCTACCGAGAAGTAGGTTTTTTTTTTTTCTTTAGGTAAAGCTAAAAATCCTCTTAGCAAACAAGTGCAAAACGAAATCTCTTCTTCTGTTTTTTTTTTTTTGTTGTTGTCATGAGGGTGGTATTTATAGGGGTGATGAGGATGTTTGACCACCTTACTCTTGTCCAAATACACATAAAAAAGAGTGGTTTGGCAGTGTTATATAGGGTCACTTTACAGTGGGTTTAGGGCTACCAAAAGACCTATTTTTCTGCTCATTTAGGGTACAATGACAGGCCATAAGAGAGGTCTGTTTTATGTCGTGGTGCGGGGGACGTGGAGGAGAGAGAAAGGGACCAAAAAACAAATGGTGTAAAAAAAAGGAAAAAAAATCCATCTCTTCTATCTATAAAACAAGTGCATAGGAAGAAAATGGTGCATACTAACATAAAAATAACATCATTTCCTTTTTTCTTTTCTTATTTTCAGTTAATTACCAAAACAATATCGTTTCCTACAAAACATGCCATTTTGGCACTTAAACAACAAACTAGGTTTAGAAACTCCCATCTCAAAATCACTCCTTAATTTTTAATTTTATCAATCAGGTCATTGATTTTTATCAACCGAAGTTCCTTCATGTTGCAACACAAGCAATTGTTTTTAAAGATTAGTTCATACTTAAAACAAGGAAATTAATATGAATTTGTTAATAGTGAATAAACAGGCAAGTATATAAAACATTATATTTTTCTCTCTCAAAGTATGCTACCCAACATATTACTTTTGCATCCTTTTCTAGACGAATGGATGAAGGTCTAGAGATCTTCTAGGAATAATGAACTGAAGAGTTTCTCCAATGAGAGGCCAACCCATAGAACCTAGAGGAAGAACATCAATTTAGGGTTTCTCCATTTTCTAATCAAATGAGTATAGTAAATCACCACCAATGCTACAAAAAGCAATCCATTTATCCATATCTTGTTATAGTTTTTGCTTGATGCTTTTCTTCTTCCTTGGGGTAATTGGTGCAAGGAAGACACCTTCTTATGTGTTAGTTTT
Source organism: Populus tomentosa (assembly GCA_018804465.1). Taxonomy (NCBI): domain Eukaryota; kingdom Viridiplantae; phylum Streptophyta; class Magnoliopsida; order Malpighiales; family Salicaceae; genus Populus; species Populus tomentosa. The sequence goes on along the minus strand of JAAWWB010000459.1, from coordinate 15,079 downwards.
TGTCACTAGTATTAGATACCTATTAGATGATGCACAATAATATAAAGGCGATTAAGAAGAAAACTACAAGATTGCTTGCTACATACGAAACCTTTGTTACACGGAAGGAGTTAAAAATTGTTCCACCATTAGTATTCTAGGTATATATAGGTTCTTGGACCATGATAAAATTTTAGCAGTAAGATATTTCCTTATCCATCTGGTTATGAAATGCACTCCACAAGTCCTTTGGAACTTTTGAATCGAGAATTCTTTCAACCACCCTTTCCTTGTTAGTGTGTTTTTTTATGGTTTTTTTTAAATAAGTTTTTTTTTATCAATAATATTGTTTTTAAATAAAAATATTTTAATAACAAATAAATAATTATGAATTAATCAATTATATATACTTATATAAATAAATCTAAAAATAACAAACCTGAAAAAAATTATATAAAAATATATAATAACAAAATAAATATTATATTCTTGTTGAATATTAACAAGAAACTATTTTAAAAACAAACTGCATATTATGTTAGTATATAATTATTGATAAAGTAATTGTAAATATTACAATAAAAGGTTTTGATATTCTTGAAAGCTATGTATAATTGAATCATTGTTTTATTATAAAAAAGCAACGATAGTATAACAAACATGGTAGGTTCGCATGGGCTTTGGCCCATTCATCTAGTCCAATCTAATAAGCCTAGGAACATGGTTGTTAAAAATGCGTTTTAACTCGTACTACGATTTTACGAGTTAAAACCCATAAAACATGCAGAAACGAAAGCAAAACTTGAAAATTATTAAAATCACATAAAACCTGGTCAAACTTGCATAAAACCGGGTCAACTCGCAAAAAACGTTAAAAACATTATGTTTTCACGAGTTAACCAAAATGTCACGGTCACCAAATAGAAAATTAGAAATGCAACAAATTTTGACTCAGGGTCAAGGCACTAAATTATTTTCTTTCCCAAATTCCCAATTCCCACCCAAGTCCCCGACCACCCTCCTGCTTTGTGACTTCATCACTGTCTCAAGGTCACCTTACCTGTGACTTTATTGTCCCTATCTCACACCCTTCCTGAATCCAGACTTTATCCAATCGTCCCCTCCCTGTCTCACACTCTAAGAATTGATTCAGAGCATTCTTGGCGAGACAAAGGTAAGAATTGATTCCCAATCCCAAGCTTTTTTTTTTTATCTAATGGTGGTGAATCGGTTATTAGAGATAAAAAATGATCTGGGTATGCTGTGAATCTATGTTTATCTTCTGGATATTCTACAATTAAGTGGTTTGCTTCTGGCCTCTGGGTATTTTTTTCTGTTTGATCTGGGTATGCTGTGAAGTGTGAATCTATGCTCTGTTTGATCTTGCTTGCTTTGGTGTTGCAGATTCTGTAATTTTGTGAAGCAAGGAAGCAACAAAGCCTTTTGTAGGTATTCTGTAAATCCGTTCAGCGAAGCAAGGAAGCAACAAAGCAACGAACTATTCCAATTTCCAAGATTGCAGGTATTCTGTAAATCTAAAAAATGCACCTGTTTGGAATGCCTTTTGCATTTAATTTATCTAGGCTTTTTGTGTGTTACTAGATAGGTAGTCTTGAAACCGGATGCCTTTTGTTGTAAAATGCTAATTAACTGATGTCTAAAGGTTTTGACTTTTAAGCTTGAATGCTGAATGCCCCGGTAGCTTATGATTGATAATACAATTGAAAAAAATGCTTACTTTCACAATATTATCAACATTGGCATTAGAAGCATGACAGGCTGCTCTCGGTCTCTTTTCCATGTTTTGTATAGTGTTTGAAGTTTGAACATCTCAAGTCTGCCTTCATAAATACATTCCTCTTATAATCCTGCATCAGAAGCCATATTTAATCCACACGTACATGCAAAAGGAAAAAAAGTCCAATAGCTATTTTTCTTTTTGATAAATGTTTTAGCTTGTTTGGTCTCTTTGTTGTGTACTACTGTAGCTCTGCTTTGCTTTGCTATTTTGGAATTGAATATGTGTTGGTTAGTGGAGGTTGGGAGGTTTTTGGCGATCATGAAGATTGATTAATTGAACATGGATGTGCCATCTTCTACAAATTTTTATTTATAATGTTTATGCTGATTGAATTATTAAAACCCAAATAGAGACTTTTTTTTTTTTTATCATGTAACATTGCATCCCATTTATCTGTCATTTCTGGTAAACCTACTTTCTTGATGCCTGCCTTGCAATCTTCCATTTAATATGTTGCTTCTATATGGAACTCAAGGTTGGAATGCTAGTTAGATACTAATGAATATATACTGTAAGCTTGTATTTATTAATTGGCATCAAGACTTTGCCTTGTTGTATCCCTTGTTGATTTATAATTTGTGCTGAACTGTAGGGTACCAGAATAGTTGCCTTTTTTGTCTTGCTAAAATAGTTTCCCATAAATAATATATTGAACTATAGGATACAACATGTATATTTGTAATTCTTAGACAAATGATTGAACTGCAAGAAACAAATTATTCTTGAATTATAGGATACATGGCTTCTAAAAAAACTACAAGTGGCAATAGACTTGACGTGGGATGACAATATGGTATAGATGTTGATAAGAATTCAAGGAGAGTGCAGTGCAAGTTTTGTCAGAAAATTATTAATGGAGGCATTTACCGTTTCAAACATCATTTGGCTTGTACTCGAAAGGATGTTGAGTCATGCCAGCAAGTACCAGAAGATGTAAAGAAGATAATTTTGAATGTTTTGGTGAAAAATCTTCTGAGAAGAAAAGAAAGGCTTTCCAATATATTAGAAAAGATGGAGATAATGATGAAGGGAATGAAATTACCTTAGTGGACAAAGGAAAGAGAGTAGCGAGTGGGAATGGAAGTACATAAATCACCATCAATAAGCTGCTAAAAAATGATCTTAGAGAAGAAGCATATCGACAAATTGCAAGATTTTTCTACACCAGTGCAATTCCATTTAACTGTGTGAAAAACCCTGAATTTGTTAAGGCACTTGAATTGGTTGCAAAGCATAGGCCAGGTTTTAAGCCTCCATCCTACCATGATATTAGAGAGAAGTATTTGAAGCAAGAAGTAGATCACACGATCAACTTGCTTGAGGAGTACAAGTTAGAATGGAAAAAAACAGGTTGCTCAATAATGTCTGATGGATGGACTGATAAGAAAAGACGTTCTATTTGCAACTTTTTGGTTAATAGTCCTAAAGGGATAATTTTTTTTATCATCCATAGATACCTCTAATATATCCAAGACTGCTGATAAAGTATTTGAGATGTTGGATGCTATTATGGAGAGGATTGGAGAGGAAAATATGGTGCAAATAGTCATTGATAATGCTGCAAATTATAAAGCAGCAGGGCAATTGGTGATGGGAAAAAGAAAAGGATTGTTTTGGACACTATGTGCTGCTCATTGTATTGACTTGATATTGGAAGATTTTGAGAAGAAACTAGAGGTCCATCAAGTAACTATTGCTAATGGGAGGAGAATCACTTCATATATATATTCAAGAACTATTCTCATTTCCATGCTCAGACACTTTACAAAAGGAAAGGATTTGATTAGGCCTGCTGCCACTAAATTTGCTATTACATACTTAACTCTTGGATGTTTGAGTGATTGAAAGATACAATTGATGATAATGTTTACTTCCATCCAATGGAGGTCATGTAGGTTTTCAAAAACAGAAGAAGGGAAGCGAATTCAAAGTTGTGTTTTGAACAACAAGTTTTGACATGATGTTACTACATGTATTAAGGCAGCATATCCTCTGATAAAAGTTCTTCGGTTAATTGATTCAGATGAGAAACCGGCTATGGGTTTTATATATGAAGCAATGGATCAAGCAAAAGAGAAGATACAAGTGAATTTTGATTCTGTGAAAAAAAGGTATTGATTATATATCTTGCTAATTATTTATTTACTACTATCAGTTGATTATAATGTTTACCAGCTAGGTCATGTAATGTTGATGATAATATGTATATATATATATATTTTCTAGTTATATGCCTATATGGAATATCATTGATGCAAGATGGGAACTTAAACTTCACAGACCTTTATATGCAACAACATATTATTTGAATTCTCATTATCATTATAATTCTAATTTTAAAGTTAATGCCAACATTAAAATTGGATTATATCAATGCTTAGAAAAGATGGTGCCCGATGCAAGTGAAAGGTGTAAAATTGACTTGCAACTTGATTCATTCAAGGATGCAAGTGAGTTATTCAGTATTGAGGCTGCCAAGATAACAAGGGATAAAAAGACTCCAGCTAAATGATGGGATTCTTATGGGGATGAATGTCCAGAGCTACAAAAATTTGCAATTCGAGTTCTAAGCTTGACTTGTAATTCATCTGGATGCGAACGAAACTGGAGTGCATTTTAGATGGTAAGTTTTTTCCTTTTTAATTTTAATGTTTTTATATTTTATAAGAATCTTATATGGTATTAATTTGAATTGCTTGCATAGTTTCATACAAAAAGAAGAAATTGTTTGCACCAGAGAAAAAATGAATGACTTAGTATTTGTAATGTGCAATATGAAATTAAATGATAACCAAGTCAAAAAGTAAGCTAATGATTTTGGTGAAGTTTTTGATCGACTCTCATCTGATGATGATTGGATAACCGAGGGTGAGAAACATGATGGTTCATCCAACTTTGATTTGCTTGATGTCATTGATAGTGCAACACAAAGGAAAAACGATAAAGAAGATGAAAGTGATGATGAAGAAAATCTTAATGATGTTGGGATGGAGTGTCATGGAACTAAAGATGATTTAGAGATTCAGAATGATGTCAATCCAGATAATTCAAGAAGCTTGGAGTTAAATATTGTTGACAATATTGGCGTTGGTCCTAGTACTATTAGTAGCACTAATGTTTCTAATATCAGTGTTGGTACTAGTAGTAGCAGTAATAATCCTTTAGATGGTAATGATTTTGATGACTGTTTTAGGAATAATGAGGGAGACAAAGGCAATGAGGGTGTATTTAGTTTACTTGACACACCTACAGACTGTTTGTTTTAGGTGTGTTAACTTTTAGTTATTGAAATACTATAGACATGTATGAATTTTTATTTGAATTATGAATTTTAAGATGTTTGGATATTTGTATTGTTTATTTTACTTTTATTTGAATTATGTATTTTAATATGTTTGGATATTTGTATTGTTTAAAATATTTTACTTGCGATTTTACGATTTTAGTTAAAATATTTTACTTTCGATTTTATGATTTTTCGTTGAAAACTTTTACTTTTGATTTTACGATTCGAGTTTACGAGTTGAGTTTAAATTATATGTTCCATGTCGTGTCAAAAAAATATTTATGACAACCTTGCCTAAAAGCGTATAAAGGATCAAGTTCGTGTGTTTTTATTTTTTTTAAGGTTAATAACATGTCCTTTGTCTTATTTTAATTATTTTTAACAAACAATATGTCGTCCATTAGCTTGAATTATGACCACATCTAAGGAGCCAAGAGATTAGGATCTCAACTTGTCTTCATTTATAAATATCTAAAAAACATCATAAAAATTTTACTAAACATGTTTTGAACCTGAAAAGCTCTCTAATTACTCTAAAATAAAAAAATAAACTAAATTAAAAAAATCTTTTCAAGCTCTTATCTATTTTTTTTATAAAATAAATAATTCAAATCATTTTTATGAAACTCTTTTATGTAATACAAACTCAATACTACTAATATCAAATTTTTTTATGTCAGGAAGTGCATGACTTGCCCCATCTTCTCTTCTCCAATTTTCCATCAACTTTGCTGAAATATATATATAAAAAACGTTAGGGATAAAATATAAGTTATCAAGACGTTAGGGGTCAAATAATACATCATCTGAAAATAACAGAGTCCAACGGACAACTCAAAAAAAAAAAAGCATGAACAGGGGAAAAAAAGAAAAAAAATGCAGGGGAAAAAAAGAGTGCATGAACAGTAAAGTGAAAAGAAAGAAACCCCAGGCAACAGCAATATAGTAACAGTAACAGCCCACCCACATGGCTTTTGGGCAGCCCAAAAGCCCAGCCACTTAGAATTAAATTCCAAATATATCAACTAGAGCAACCAAAAACCCTCCTTCGTCCCATCATCATCGTTTTCCTTACCTCCAGGTAGTAATCATGATTATGCCCTAAAATCCTGTCTTGTCTACCACTACCATGCCCGTCATCGTCCAAGCTCCCTCCTGCTGCTTTTGGCCTAATCTAAACCCCATTTCGAACCCCACGATTAGACCCATTCCTGCTAATTCCTTTCCCACAACCCCTCCTCTTCATTTCTTGAAAACCAACAATTTTCGTAGTCCCAATTTCACCTCGGCAAAGGGCCATCGATTTTTCAACACTGCTTCTGTAAGGGCAGCAGCTTCTGCTAGAGCTGATTATTATTCCACTTTGAATGTCAGTAGAAATGCCACTTTACAAGAAATCAAAAGCTCCTATAGAAAGCTGGCGCGCAAGGTTTCTTTATATACATGTGTGTGTGTGTGTCTGTGTGGATTTCATTTATATTTGATTTTGATATGCTTAGGTATTTTCTTGAAATTTACTCTATCTGTGTTTGGTTTGGTATGTATGTACAGTATCATCCAGACATGAACAAGGGAGCTGGAGCTGAAGACAAGTTTAAAGAAATAAGTGCTGCTTATGAGGTAGCTAACTAAACTTCATTATTGGTCCATGTATGCTTTGTGGGCCCCACCCAGTAGTAGCCTAACTAACATGCCATTTTCGAGTGTAGCATTGATTTGCCTCTCACCTCCATGGTGTTAATGAAGAATTTATGTAGGTCCTATCAGATGATGAGAAAAGATCTTTATATGATCGCTTTGGTGAGGCAGGTTTGCAAGGAGAATTTGATGGCTCTGGCAGTGGTTCGCAAGGGGTAAGATCATGGGATCAACTTTATGCATTTCTGCAAATTCTTGCTTGTCATACTAACGTGACTTGAAAAGCAATGTTTTTATTGATTAAACACTCGGGGATTGAATGCAAGTGTGCTGGACCTTTTTGACTAGCTGGTTACTTGTTTGTAATCGTGTCGGTTTCATCATTTTCAGGTGGATCCTTTTGAAATATACAACACCTTCTTTGGTGGTTCAGATGGGTTTTTTGGTGAAAGGGGTGAAGATGGCGGGCTTAACTTCAATTTCAGAAATATGGGAAACCAGGATCTTGACATTCGGTATTGATCCTTCATTCTTCACCATTTGCTATTTAATGCGCCAAAACTGTAGCTTTTATCCTTGTTACTTGGATGCATTTGTGTATAGAAAATGGACATTAGACATGAGTGAAGTTTATGATTCACTATCTTGTTAATGAACTTTGAGTTCTCAAAATATCTGTAATCCATGAAAAGATTCCCCTGGGTGTGAAGAAGATTTTAACTACTAAGTCTTTGAGCTTATTGAGCTTCAGGATAGCTGGATAGGAGAGGGTGAAAGAATATCAAGTTGTTTTTTGGTGTGTGATTGTGAGCTTTGATTTAGATGCTGATGTATCAAATTATGGTTAGAAATGCCAAGACTAGAACTGTAGCAAAGATGCTTTGCAAACTGGAAAGAAAGTCTGGAAGGTGTAAAAGCAGAGCAATGTAGATTTATCTTATGTAACCTATGTATGGGGTGAACAATTGGAGATTCTATCAGTGTAGAACCCCATTCTACAGGCTTAAAGATGGTTTTATTATTATTATTTGGCTGGATGCATTTATCAGTATGCCCATCTCTCTGACTTTTGCTAGGAGCTAAACTTTGTGCACAGGTGCTGATTTCCTTTTCCCCACTCTATTTCTTAAATTTTCTTTCAATTGAGGATTTGCTATCCTGGAACTTCTTTTGCACACCCCCTCACGTACTTTTATGGTGAACCTATAACATATTACTTAAAGGAAAAGGGAATTTAGTTCAAGTCTATCTACCATATGCCAATGAGCAGAGTAAAACCACATAGAGTAAACAACTTAAGAAACCATGTTTACGGATCATACCCTAGGTACTTTATGATGATAAATTTTGAGAAACCCTTTTGCATATTCATGAACTTACCCATTACTTTGACTTGGTTTGCAAGTGTTCTCTCTTTCCCTCATTCTCACCCTTGTTTCTGGCCAGAAATAATCTTTTTTTTATGATTTGTAATGTCTTATATTGAAGGTATGATCTGTATTTGAGCTTGGAAGAATCAGTTTTTGGAGGACAGCGAGAAATTGAAGTTTCTTTTTTTGAGACATGTGATAGCTGCAGTGGTACTGGTGCTAAATCTAGTAGCTGCATAAAATCATGTGCTGATTGTGGAGGTAGAGGAGGGGTGGTGAAAACTCAAAGAACACCATTTGGAATGATGTCTCAGGTAATTTGACAATACTTCTTTTTTTAAGAGAGAGAAAAAAAAGGGACCGGGGGGGGGGGGGGGGGGCGGATGCTCGGTGATTGTGTATCTTTTCAGATTTTTATTTTTATCTCTTTATCTTTTGCTCCTTGGGCCAGCATGAAATTTATGACAGCTATTGCCTTCAGTGAAGTGCTGTCTTGTTGCAAAACAAGTATCGAAGTGTTATTTGTTAACCTATTTGTCTCCAAACCAAGTTTGATCTAGTAGAAACTAGTACTCTGCAGTAGTAAGCTCTACCGATATGTGTTCTTTTTCTCTTCTTTTATCTCTGAGGCTTTGCTTCATTTAAAGAATTTGGAGCAGGAGATTCAGATTACCTGTCTAGTTTTACTGCTTGGAATAAGTCATGTTCATCATTTGACTTTCTAGTTTTCTCACATTTAAATCTATAATCAATTGTCTAGATGTTCTCAAGCTGACATGTTTCTAAACTAATGAATAAGTTGAATGTATTTGCCTCTTTCCTTGTCTGAATAATACAAGGAACTACTCAGACGGGTAGGATTTATTAAAAAAATTGTTACTTAAACTACCTTGACTCATTTATTCCTTTTCAATTCTCTTCCTTTTCTTTGATAATGCTGTATAGATGATACTATACATTTTAGGTGTGGGAATGTGAGTCCTTTTCCTTTCATGTGTAAAGGCTGGATGGCTTGTGCGATTTTCAGGTTTCTACTTGCGCAAAATGCTCTGGTGAAGGCAAGTTGATTACTGACCACTGCCGAAAATGTGGTGGAAATGGTAAAATAAGGTCAAAGCGAAGCATGAAAGTGGTCTTCCCAGCTGGTGTCAATGATGGAGCTACAATGCGAATTCAGGGCGAGGGTAGTTTCAACAAGAAAAGGTATGATTGAATAAAGATATTCTGTCCATCAAATATTTTTACTCATATCATCAGTACATGTGGATTAGTAAAGCTTGGTTTTGTCCCTTTTGGTGCACTTACATTGCTCTTAAGAGGCTGGATTACATCTCATTTGGTGCTCTTTCAGCTGCTCCAAAGAAATTGATCAATCAATGCTAAGAATCAGGAATGCTAAACAAGTGTAATGTAAAATTAATGCATGTTCCCAAAAACTTCACCGTTGACAACTAAACTAGTTTATGTTTGGGATTACAGTGCATGGGACCTTTCTGCTATCCTTGTATCAAAAGCCTCAAAGATAAATTTTTGAAACTTTTACTGTCAGAGGTTTGAGTTTACTGTTGGGATTGGGACTGCTTGTGTTCCATCAAACAGAAATCCCAGAAATGCATTTGTAAAATTCATCACCTGTTGCGTGGTGATTCCGATATAATAAGTAGTTAACTGTTATCACTGTGTGGAGTTGACTGACTGCAACATAAACCGAATTTTCCGGTGTTCTCCTGGCTATTTTAAACTGGTAGGTCATCTGTCAAACATTAATATTTGCATATTCAGGTCTTGTTAATACTTTCTACACGACAAACTTCCTGGTTGTCTACAAGTTTGCAGCTACCCTTGTTGGTTTAAATATATTATCTCTTTACATTTTGTTCTTGTCCATATCCCTAATCCCTATACATCCAAGCACAACCCTTTCCATTGCAATGTAGAATCACAAAAAAATTGTAATCGCTATATTTAGATTGATTTGGATGGTTTGGATATATAATGATTGCTCTAATTGATGTGTAATGGACAAGGTTAACACTAGGGCATGCACCATATAGGTTATCATTTACATATGATGTATTTGCTGAGTTCTTTATGCCAAAAATGAGAATGGGTTCTTTTGTAATATTTGGCATGCTCCCTATTAAACTTTTGTTTCTATTGATTTTTCTCTTCATTTATACTGTGTTAGCTATGGAATGTTTCTTCTTTTCATATGCTGATTAGATATTACTAGATAGCAATGCAAAACAAAGTCTTACAAGAAAAAAAAATCTAAAACTGGAAACATCACTTCATTTGCTTTTGATAGGGGCATTGCTGGTGATCTGTTTATAAGCCTCCATGTCAATGAAAAACAAGGGATTTGGCGAAATGGTCTCAATCTTTACTCAAAGATCAATGTTGATTATACTCAGGCAATTCTGGGGACCGTCTTAAAGGTAATTATAGTTTCTTGTCTTATATTAGATATTTTTTAAAAAATCTGCTATCATTTACTCTCTTGTTGGAAGCATTGCTTCTCATTTATTTTTCAGTGCTAAACTATAGCTTCACAGTTAATAATTTCAAGACTTAATGCTTCTGGATGTGTAACAAATCAACGTGTCAGAAATTAGTATTCACACTATACTAATTTATCACATGCTCCTTCAACTCTGACAATGGTTATTAATTCACTTGTTCTTTCACTGCCCTTGCTCCAATCTTTTGTTTCCGGTTGAACAGCAATGTTCCTAGTTCCATTTTCTTCAATGCCAGAATCTTATAGAGAAATTATGCCACTTTGAGTCAAGGCTGTTTCATCATTTATAATTTCAGATTCAATTGGGCCTAGTTTAGATTAGAGTATGGTTATTTTGGCTTCTTCATGTTTTTTTTTTATGAGGAATCGTCTTGTGGAAAGTTTTGGAAAGGAAAATGGTTTTTTGAGGGCACCGGGTGTAAAATTTTGAGTTAGTGATGGCTTCCTCATGTTCACGTTGTGCAGTCAAATTTTCTTCTTGAGAGTTATTTTCAATCACTTCACCTCATCTAAAGTTTTTAATCCAAGTATGACTCTTAGAGCTTAACTCACGACATCATCTAATCCTCAATTCCTGCATACCTGCTATAGAGGCCGGCAATTTTGATGCCAATGTCTATGTTATAGTGATTTTTGGTACTTTAGATATTAGAAATTTCCTTTGGACCTCAAGAAGAAGCCTGGCATTTAAGCTACCAATGTTATAACCATATAAATAACCATTGTTATCATTTATGGAATGTACTATCCATTGTCATCTCTGCTTTTGTTTTTGTATGACTGTTTTACGCTCATTTGAAACAATGGCTAAATAATATTCCACAAACAAAGATTCTCTTCCTGATATTGAATTGTCAGTCTGCCACAATCGCGGCTGGAACTTACAAGATGCAATTTTATTGTATGAAATAATTGTACAATATAGCAATCTTGAACATATCCATCCTGTTCATACTCTTAAAGCAATCTGATTACTTAATCAAAACTGAATTGCTGAACATAGTTCTATGCCATAAAAGTAACTCTAAATCAGATCATTTGACTTGGTCTATGTTAACCAAACAACATGGATTTTTGGTATCATGCAAAATGTGTTTCTTCTTCATGGTTCAGTTCTTGAATACATCTTAGGGGGCTCAGTATGGCCTGTGTTTTTCTTTTCTTTACGTCTTTTTCTGCCTTCATCATTCAAATGAGGAATGGGGTTGAAATGTGTGATTTTTTGTAGAATTTTTCTGGAAACATAGAAATGGCTTTTGGATGCCTTGAAGTAAGCTGTTTGACGTATGAATCTAAAATAACTTCAGGTTGAGACTGTCGAGGGTTTGAAAGATCTTCAAATTCCTTCCGGGATTCAGCCTGGAGATGCTGTAAAATTGTCACGTTTGGGAGTTCCAGACATCAATAAACCTTCTGTTCGAGGTGATCATCACTTTATTGTGAACATTCTGATCCCCAAAGATATCAGGTCTTAGTCTCCTTTCTACTTTACACTTAAGAGTTTCTTATTCAACATGGGCATTTATAGTGTTTGTACACATTATTTAATTTAGTAGGTACTAGGTTGGTGCCCTTGTTACGTTGCGGGTTCGCATTATTTTTCCAGTAAAATATTTAGGCATTGCTAGCACATATTTATCTCTTAAAAAAGAAATCTAATAACTCGGGTTATAGTCCCAACTAAATAAATAAGTTGGCCTTGTAATCATATGGAAAAAAAAAAAAAAAAAACGACGATAGTAAATGGGAAATATATATATAAACCAATCAATGAGGACCAAAATACTAAAAAGATAATACACTATCAACTTTGATTGAAGAGTAAAATTAAAAATAATAAAACTTTTATAAAAGAGCTAAGGAAAAAAAGTAAGAAATCATAAGAATAAGAATCAAATTGAAAATACAAATACATGATAAAAAAAAAAAACTTGAACGTGTTTTTTTACATTAAAAATCATAAATGTAAATCGAAAAACTTATGCACGCATCCAATTAATAAATCACAAACCATTGTGTAAATAAATGAAAAAAAGAGATTAAGTAACGATAAATAAAACATAATTGAAAAATTCAAGAGACTAATATAGATCAAGATGTTTAATATTATAACACGAGTCATTTACTTGGTTGGGTTTAATGAATTTGTTTATGAAAATCAATTTGTAATAGAGATGAACACACATAAAATTTGTTGAATAAAATAAAAGAAAAAAATTATGCAAGGTTGCACATATTAAAAATATTTAATCTATATAAAATATACAAAAAAAAAAAACTACAGATGAATCATACTAACCTATGCAAAAATTAAACACACCCAATATAATTAAAAAATAATTGTTATTCAACAAAGTCTAAAAAACTCAAAAAAATCATAGAGAAGGGATAGTAATTAAAATATAAATTTTAAAAATATTTTAAAAAACGCATGTAAAAAAAGCCATTGATATAAAAAAATAAAATTTTTGAAAAAGAAAGCAATGAGGCCAGACGTTGCTAGGCCTGGTTAGCCAAGCCTAGCGCCTGGCCCAATCAAGAACAAGCCCGTACACGGGCCTTTATTTTTTTTGAAGTTTAATGGGGAGGACGATGCTTAACAAGGTTCTTTTTTACCCAAAAACCCATTTTGAACCCGCTTTTGACCCAAAACACCTTGGAAACATCCCATGAACCTTGTTAAACCAATCCATGGCCTCAAAAAACACAAAAACTACCCCAAAACCTGAAACAAAAAATCTTTCCGAGCACAAATCTGTTTTTTTAGGTGTTTTCAAGGTAAAAATAACATTTAATCGCAACATCCCTCATCATATGGAACCTTTTGATGCAAAAATAGACTGGTGGCTGAAATCTTTCTTAGTGACAGCTTTCTCTTTCTAAGCTAGAATCTGGCGACCCCCTCTATCTCGTCCACTCAAATAAGGACTAAAATATGAGAAAAATAAAGGTTGATATCAAAATGTATTTTTAAAAAAATTATAGGGACCAATGACCTAATAGCTAAAAAAATATAGGGGATGAAAATGAACTTTTGAAACAAATTTCAAAGTCACCACCTATGTTTCCTGCATTTTTCAATTTATTCCTTTTTCTTTCAATTTAATCCTCCCTTCCAAAAAATCATTCAATTGGATGTTGATTTGGGCTTAATTGTGGAAAGAAAAAGTTTTGAGGACTAAAATGAATTTTTTTTTAATATAAAAAATACACTATTACAATCCAAGAGCATGAACAATGAAAATGGCTACGGTAAATTCCCTGTATGTTTTAGTTTTTGTTAATTGACAAATTACAGTTGTTTAAATAATAGGACTTCTCAGTAGTTGAATAATGAATTACTGTCCTGATCATTATGACAATATGATTTGCTGGTATTCACCAGGCCACATGAAAGCCTGCCTTTTTTTATAATGATCAAGAGGCTACCACTTATCCATTACTTTGTTGGAGGAATTGAAATTACCTCTGATGTATCCATTGTTTATTATGTCTAACCTTCTCATTATAGAACAGGGTTTATCAGTGAGCTATTCTTTGATATTGTGTGAATTGTTTTCGTTTTGAATTCTATACCATCACTTTAAATTAAAAGATAATGTTGATAATTTTTGGATGAATTTTTAACATTTTAGATAATTGCTGCCTTGAAGTTGAAATTTCAGCTGCTGTTCAGAATCATTATTCAACAAACCGTATGTAATTGGCTCAAACTGAAAGCTGTATTTTATATGCATGAACTTTATGGTTAACCATCTTCTCAAGCCGAACAAAATCAAACAATGGAGGGAGCGTCTGCTCTAAATTGCCTTAAGAAATATTGTCGATTCTGACATGAGCTATCTAATTTTCAGTTATGAAACTGTTGGATTGAAGATTATAATTTGATTCAATAATATTCAAATTATGTTAGGCATTCTCTTTCTAATTGTACAGAAAGATTTAGCTGTCAATCAAGGACACCCATGATTGTTTTTGTTCTTTTTTTTAAAGCATTTAATATCTTAAAGCTTCTTTCAAAAGGGTGTCCCATAAATAGATTAGGTTCTGAATGAATATACTTTTGGGAGAATTGATTGTGGATTTTATAGAACCTATGTGAGTACCATCATATGCAATGCCTGCTTGAATTGGTTGTTTGATTGTGTTCGGAGTTTATGCCATGGTTTCTTTGTTTTCATCTCTTTTGTGTGGTTGCACACTTTTTGTATGAGCTCAATTTGAAGATAATTGCAGTAACAAGGAGCGAGCGCTTGTCGAGGAACTGGCTTCACTCAAGTCTTGCAGCAAGATCATGCAGTTTCTTCAAACAGCTCTGGTATTGTCTTCTTCTTTCTTTCTTTTTGTCAGTTATAGTATTTATTTAAAACCATTTAAGTAGATACTCCAAGGATCTTCATAGTAGTATAATTTCATGCTGAACATGTCAGAATAGTTATCTTATATGTGCGGTTGTCAACTTTTAAGAAAAAATTATAGTTTTG
>JAAWWB010000452.1:0-25001 GCA_018804465.1 Populus tomentosa | reverse complement strand
AAAGGAAAAGATTGCAAGATTTATTAGATAATCTAGGTTTAAATTTGATAAAGTTTATTTAGAGTAGAAATGGTTCTCTTACCCAAATGGTAATTAATGCTAACCATTTTTAAGAGTATAAAATTAAAAAGATACAAATACAAATAATTTATCACTTAAAAGATGTAGATTCATTTAGTATTTTTAGAGATATAAAGTTAAGAAATAAAAATACATTATCCACGAAAACATACTATGAGACAAAACTAAAATAATATAATTGAGATTAAAATAAATAACTTTTAAATAAAACTAGATAAATAATGTCTAATACATGTTTTTGACTTGTTGGAAAAAAACCAAACACACAAAAAACTTAAAAACTAAAACAATAATAATTTTTTGCACATAACTCCAATACATGCATTGTTGAATAATTTAAAAAGATGATGTTCTAAATTTTAAGATCACATAATAAGTAAACTTATTTTTGCATGCTATGAAAAGATATCAATGTAGAATTAAAGTTGGCTCATGAGATGATAGTAGACAACATCAAGAATTTTATTCATTTGCAATACCAACTCAAACTCAAATAGCTCAACATTAATAAGACCATTAGAGGATATTCATGTGTTATGTTTTCTTGTTTCAAATGCACTTATTCTTGGGTTTTATGTACTATCATCATCACGTTAAAAGTATCTAAAATGCCTGGATGTATGAGTAGCTTAATCTTATAATAATCTTCACCAATCCATTTTAAAACCTTAAATGAAGCATCAACCTTAAGTTTGAGCTTAGCATACTTATTATGTGGAAACCTTCTTTTTCAAGATGCACTCAAACTAGATCACCTTCTTGAACTCTTAAGCTGTTATTCTATTTTTTAAACATCACCATTAAAATTTGCACTTGTTGGAAGTGGAATTAAGTTTTAAGGAATTTCATGGATTCTAACCATACACAACTTGAAAATGATTACAACAAGTATTTTGGCTAGTAGAATGATTATAAGCAAATTCAACGTGTGGAAAAATAAGATTTCGAACTCAAAATATTATTTTTCACCAAACTTCTCAAAAGACTTTCTAAACTCTGATTGATAACTTTAGTTTACCTGTCAATCTGAGGATGATAAATAATGCTAAACTGATGATGAATTTCAAGTATTTTTAAAATATACGCACTCGAATATCAATCTAAAATTATTATTTTTTAGAATGCCATGAAATATAACAATATACTTGAAGTATAAATCAATAATATTAAAAGCATTAACTAACTCAGTTACTTTCATAAAATCTTCCTCAAGAAAACCCCTTGATGTGAGAGTCGGGGTTCTCTCATGAATGCCACCAAGAACCATGACAGATATATTAATTTCTAGTAACAAAGTTTTTAGTGGCTGCAATATGAACTAATTCCATAAATATTTTGTTGCTACGAACATATCAATTAAAGTGTGAATGACATATTTGCTGTGATTCTCAGAATCAGATATGCAATATCCCAGGTGTCTATTTCTTTATATGCAGAGGCGCCGTGGCCCTTACCATATTTGATTTTCACATTTTAAGTTTGACTGCAACATCTGGGAAGTGGAATAGATTGCAGTGACTCCTCCCTTCTCTGCATTAAGTGCTTTGATCTTGTGCAGGTCGCTGTCTCTTTGGCAGCTTGCATTTATGAATTTCCTTAATGAGAAGACGAAGAGCTTGGGCAGAGCTTTCTTTATTGGGCGAGTCAAGGATTGGAAGCTGCTTTTCTTTCTTCTTTTTGTCTAGTCTTTGGGGGACACTTCTCGTTGCAGACTTGGAGCTCTTGCAGCTGGGTGGGCATGTGGTTGTGTATGCGTCCCCATGATCCAAACCTGGACGCTCGAACTCACGACATCTTTGCTTTGGTAGCATATCTCTCCTTGTTTCTTGGATGTACTTTTCTCAAGTGAAGTCACAACCACGCAATGTGCTCCTCAGGGATGCTGAGAATTTAGAAGACCAAGACCTCCAATTAAGCTCTAAGTGTCTAATGCAAGATGTGGCCATTAATTTGAGCTCCTAGCTATATGCGGGTATCAAATTCAAGAAATTGTGCTATAAATGGTGCGTCCATAATCTGAAAAAGCAAAGAGAATTAACTATTTTTAATATCCACAAGAAATTGTGCTATAAATGGCAAACACTCCATGCATATGCTATATATATATGCCGGACCTTGCTCTTTATTGTCACCGAATCAATATTCTTGAAAGAACAACATCTGTGTTTTGTCTGCTCTCATCATAATTTAACAATGTCAATGTCCAAAGGATTGATGGCTTTTGGTGTTTTATTAATGCTCTTGATGAACACGTTTGTTGCAGGAGATGTAGCAGATACCATTACAAGAAAACCAAAATACTTGAGTTACGAAGGGCTTCCACGTTGTGACCCAGAAAAGAATCCCCAGTGCCTATTGAGTTGCATATCATGTCCACATTGAAGCCAGCAGTGCAGTTCTATTCTCAGCAATGCATGCAACAAATATATATCCTCAGCATCAACAGTAACGGAGCTGGCATTTGTTAACTTCTGGTGCAAGCCACAGTAAAGGAGCTGGCATTTGTTAAAGCTGTTAGGAGTTAGTTAAAGCTGTTAGGAGTTAGTTAAAGACAGTTATAAGAGTTTGTTATTTCTGTTAAATTAACCGTTGCTTAGTCTGTTGAGCAATTGTCTATATATACAGTGTAATAGACATTAATTGATTAATGAAGTAATCAAAGTGAAATATTCAGTTTCAATCTTTTCAATCTCAGTTTGTAATATGGTATCAGAGCATTTTCTCTGAATTTTTCTTCCGCATCTTCAAAGTCTCTTTATCTTCCTCTTTCTCTTTTCTGCATTCTCTGTTTTTCCCTACAATGGCAGTCAACATCAGTCCTCCATCAGAAATGGATTCTTCCAATCCCTTCTTTTTGCATCATGGTGATAGTCCTGGCGCCATGATCGTCTCAAAACCTCTCAATGGTGAAAACTACAATTCATGGAAGAGGGCGATGATGATGGCTTTAACAGCCAAGAACAAACTCAGCTTTGTCAATGGCACTTTGCCTAAGCCATCTGATCCTTATGACGCTCAAGGATTGGCGTGGACTCGTTGCAACAACATGGTCCTCTCATGGCTACTCAACTCTGTCTCAACAGAGATTGCTAATAGTATCATCTATATTGATGATGCTTCTGAGATATGGAATGACCTTCAGGATCGGTTTTCTCAGCACAATGGACCACGGATCTTTCAGCTCCAGAAATCCATCTCATGCTTATCACAAGAAAACAATTCTGTAAGTTCATATTTTACTACTATGAAAGGATTATGGGATGAATTAGGAAATCATCAGCCAATCCCTTGCTGCACATGTGGCGCTTTGAAAACCATCTTGTCTTATCATCATCAACAACAAGTTTATCAGTTCCTGATGGGATTAAATGAAAGTTATTCACATGTTAGGGGTCAAATTCTGCTAATTGATCCGTTACCTTCAATCAATAAGGTTTTCTCACTTGTCATCCAAGAAGAGAGGCAACGTATGATTTCTTCATCAAGCCTCTCATTCAATCAAAACACTATTGCCTTACTTACAAAGACCCTGTCTCCAACTCGCTTTGCTGGTAACAAATCCTTTCATATTCGAAAAGATAGACCTATATGCTCTCACTGTGGGATTGCTGGTCATACTGTTGAGAAATGTTATAGAATTCACGGCTTTCCACCTGGTTATAAATTTAACAGAGGCAAGAATGCACCTCCTAGTGCTAACCAAGTTTCTAGCAGCAATACCCCTCAGCTTCCTATTACTTATGAGCAATGTCAGCAGCTCATTAACATGTTCAAGCCATCCATCTCAGAGCATGACTCATCTGTCAATCAAGTTTCCTCGTCTGTGGTATCATCTGAACCCAGAGAATCAGAAGTGCACATGCAAGGTGAAAGTATAACAAGTGCAGGTGGTTCTTCACTACAACTCAATGATCTAAATTTCACACATTCTGTCTTTGCATCATCTTTGCCTTTAACTCCACAGGATTCCATCACAAACTCTACCAAAACCTCTTGGATCATTGATACTGGTGCTACAGATCACATGATCTGTTCTATGTCATTCTTTTCAAGTATTACTTCTGTTATTTCCAAATCTGTGAAACTGCCTAATGGTCAATATGCATCTGTCACTCACATTGGCACAATTAAAATTTCAGACTCTCTCATTCTAACAGATGTACTTTGCATTCCTTCCTTTTCCTTCAACTTAATATCTGTTAGCAAATTGATTAAGAATCTCCACTGTTGTGTCATCTTCTTATCACAATTTTGTTTTGTTCAGCACCTTACAAGCTGGAAAACGATTGGTGTGGGTAAAGAAGCTGGAGGTTTATATCATTTGCTGCACAATCCAGTTTCTGTTTTACCTAGGAATTCTGTTTCTTTCAATTCTGCAAATTCTATGTCCAATAATGCTGTCACTGCTTTCACTTCTAAAAGCTTCTCTGTGAACTTTGTTAATGAAAGCTTGTGGCACTATAGATTAGGCCATCCCTCCAACTTTCCTTTGAGATTGCTTTCTCATGTAATTCCTCAGATTTCACATGAATCAAATAAGAATTGTCACATCTGTCCATTGGCCAAACAACATCGTCTTTCTTTTCCCCACAGCACATCCATCTCCACCAAACCTTTTGATTTAATTCATTGTGACATTTGGGGGCCTTTTTCCACAAAATCTCTCACTGGTTCTTCATATTTTTTGACCATTGTTGACGATCATACAAGATTTACATGGATTCACCTTTTAGAAAATAAAGCTCAGACCAGAACTCACATTCAAACTTTCTTCAATCTGGTTGAAACACAATTCAATACTAAGATCAAATGCTTACGGTCAGACAATGGAGTCGAGTTTAATATGAACACTTTCTATGCATCCAAGGGTGTTGTTCATCAACTTAGCTGCGTTGAAACCCCACAACAAAACTCCATTGTTGAGCGCAAACACCAACATATTTTGAATGTAGCTAGATCCATTCGGTTTCAGTCACATTTACCTCTACAATTTTGGGGGGACTGTGTTCTTACAGCCGTGCATTTAATCAATAGAATTCCTACTCCTATACTACACAATAAATCTCCCTATGAACTCTTGTTCAAATCTTCTCCATCCTATTCTCATTTACGTGTATTTGGTTGTCTCTGCTATGCCAGCACTCTTCTTCGAAATCGCCATAAATTTGATCCTAGAGCTAAGCCCTGCATATTTCTTGGTTATCCCCTGGGAATGAAAAGTTACAAACTATATGATTTACATCTCAATTCCTTGTTTGTTTCCAGAAATGTTGTGTTCCACGAAAATGTATTTCCTTTTGCTCTTAGGCATCCTACATCCCATAATGCTTCTGCATTACCTCTGCCTATTCCAATACAAGACTCAGCTATTACTTCACTTGATCCCTTCCATATAAATTCTCTTCCCTTAAACAGTATCACTACTTCACCTTCCAGCTCAAGCCCCATAAATTGTCCTCCAGAACATGATACACCATCTGCTACAGAAATTACCCCACAACCAAATAGAAAGTCTTCTCGGGTAAAACACACACCTGGATATCTGCATGACTATCATTGTCATATTGCAACCTCCACTTCAGCTCCTGCACCTTCGTCTACAGCTTCAGGTATTTCTTATCCTCTTTCTTCAGTTCTTTCCTATAATCATCTTTCCTCCACTCACAAATCCTTTAGTCTTTCTGTATCTGCACTTGTTGAACCTACCTCATATACCCAAGCTGTTAAACATGAGGCATGGCGTGAGGCTATGGATAAAGAGATCACAGCACTTGAACAAAATAATACATGGACCATTGTTGATCTTCCTGCTTCAAAGCACGTTATCGGGTGTAAATGGGTTTACAAAGTCAAACTACACTCTGATGGGACTTTGGAACGATTTAAAGCTCGGTTAGTTGCCAAGGGATACAACCAGTGCGAGGGATTGGATTACTACGAGACCTTTTCTCCTGTGGCTAAACTCACGACTGTGAGAACTCTTTTAGCAGTCGCAACCGCCAAACAGTGGGATCTTCGTCAGTTGGATGTCAATAATGCCTTCCTTCATGGGCAATTGGATGAGGAGGTCTACATGTCTTTGCCTCCTGGACTTGCTAGACAGGGGGAGTCCAAAGTATGCAAGCTACACAAGTCAATCTATGGGTTAAAGCAGGCCTCAAGGCAATGGTTTGCAAAATTTTCTTCTGCTCTGCTCGAATTTGGATTCATGCAATCCAAAGCTGATTACACTTTATTTACTCGAACTTCGGAAGGTTCATTCATTGCCTTGCTTGTCTATGTTGATGACATTATTGTGGCCAGTAATAACTCGGCTGAGGTTTCAGGATTTATCACATTACTTAATGATAAATTTAAGCTCAAAGATCTTGGCCAATTGAAATATTTCCTTGGTTTAGAGATTGCCCGCAGTGAACTTGGCATCTCTATCTGCCAGAGAAAATATGCATTGGAAGTCCTTGAAGATACTGGTATGTTGGCTTCCAAACCGGTGCAATTTCCAATGGAACCTAATGTGAAATTATCTAAAGATTCTGGCCAATTCTTAGATAATCCTACTGCCTACAGACGACTTGTTGGGAGGTTACTCTACCTCACCATCAGCAGACCTGACATCTCATTTGCAGTGCAAGTCCTCAGTCAGTTTATGGACAAACCCAGGGTTCCTCATTTAACTGCAGCAACTAGAGTCCTGCGATACATTAAAGCATCTCCAGCTCAAGGGTTGTTCTTTTCAGCTAACTCTAGTTTACAAATGAAGGCATTCTGTGATTCTGACTGGGCCGGTTGTGTTGATACCAGAAGATCAGTCACTGGCTATTGCGTTTTTCTTGACAACGCATTGATATCTTGGAAATCAAAGAAACAGACCACTGTTTCCAGGTCTTCTGCTGAGGCTGAGTACAGAGCCATGGCATCAACTTGTTGTGAGATTGTGTGGCTTCGTCATCTTCTTCAAGACCTACAGGTTTCTCCTCAAACTACACTTCTTTATTGTGACAGCAAAGCTGCTCTTCACATTGCAGCTAACCCTGTCTATCACGAGCGTACCAAACACATTGACATTGATTGTCATGTGATTCGCGAAAAGCTTCAGTCAGGCATTTTGCGCACCTTTCATGTTTCATCCAAACATCAGCTCGCTGATATATTCACTAAGGCTCTTGGCTTCTCTCTTTTTCATCCTTTGCTGTCCAAGATGAGTCTTCACAACATATATTCTCCTTGATTTTGTTTGCGTCTCATCTTGAGGGGGAGTATTGAGTTGCATATCATGTCCACATTGAAGCCAGCAGTGCAGTTCTATTCTCATCAATGCATGCAACAAATATACATCCTCAGCATCAACAGTAATGGAGCTGGCATTTGTTAACTTCTGGTGCAAGCCACAGTAAAGGAGCTGGCATTTGTTAAAGCTGTTAGGAGTTAGTTAAAGCTGTTAGGAGTTAGTTAAAGACAGTTATAAGAGTTTGTTATTTCTGTTAAATTAACCGTTGCTTAGTCTGTTGAGCAATTGTCTATATATACAGTGTAATAGACAGTAATTGATTAATGAAGTAATCAAAGTGAAATATTCAGCTTCAATCTTTTCAATCTCAGTTTGTAATAGTGCCTCCATCGAGTCGCTCCAGGAAGAGGTTGCAAAGCAGAAAATCGATGCAGGCAAGGCTAGGGAGAGGAGCGAGCGAGCGAGCTAGCTAGCTAGTGAATAAGGCAATGCCAATTCAAGGCCAACCTCCTTGTATAAATTCCTTCTTTTTCAACCTTTCATGCTAATAATAGGATGATCATCAATCGATTATCTGTTTCTCTAACTGGTTTTTTCTTCTCGTGTTGTATTTATCCCATAACATATATATCTTTCAATTCATTCATGATTTCCCCCCCATTAATTACATGCATTGCAATTTATATATTATGTTGCATTGGATAATGCATGCATGAGATGTTCTCAGCTGTACAAGACAGACATACACAAAGTTTCATCTCTCACAACCAAGACCCCAATAAACACTAATATGCCTCACTGTATATTTAAAATGTCTGTCTACTATAAGATAATATTTCATCAGCAATTTCCTAGCATCTACTATTAAATATACATCAATTTCAATAGCTTACGTTTCTATAATACATATTTTCAATTCAATCGTATCTTTTATGCTCATATTCTGTATTGATTCACAACCATAAAATCTGATATCAATTATAATGACTTGAAATTTACATGGATCTTTAACTATTTAATAACAACATAATGTTTAATTAGGGTGATTTTTTTTCCCACAAAATCTACATTGTGTTCTAAACTTGTTCACTTATACTAAAATTATTTACACACCATCATTTAGCTTATCAATTAATCATCATTTATACTAAAAGTTAGTACAAGATTAAGTAAACTAGAACACCGGTACCATGAATAAGGTGCTAATTAAACAATTCCTATAAAAGCTCACAAGAAAAAGCATACCCAGTAAGCATATTTGTATCCATTGATTTCAATAGCTTTTTTTTTTTAATAAAAATTTTATAAACAAACATATTAATATTAATCTCTACCTACATATTCATATTTGTTAGTATAATATCTTTAACAAGTCAAATGGACTAACCCTAATACTAATGATTCATTTTGAGGATAGTTTCACTATGTATGTTTATAATGACTATTTTTTTTTCAAAGCTGCTCCTTAATTATTTCTTTTCATATATATAACACACTCTCAAAGTTTTTATCTTTTCCACCACAATATCCTTTGGTGAAGCCTTCAAAATGTTTTCCCACTGCATTGGTCTTATCAATTACTTGTATGAAGAACAACTACATCAGTTTACATTTATAATTATATATCTATAACAATTATCTTTCTATTCAAGACAGATAGTGCCACATTCATTTTCTTTTTGTAATAATAACTATTGATACACCATAGTTACTAATCAATCTAATTCATCTTTTCTAATGCATAATCAATTTTATTTTTCACCATCCAATATTATAAACTTATATATCATGGACCACTTCATAGGATGACTTGTTATTTAGAAACATTATGCTCATTTATGTCCTTCAATAATTATGTTTTACACTTAAGAATAATTAGTATCATCTATGATTTATCCATCTTATTACCAAAACTTAATGTTCTAACTCAATTATATGATTTGATTCATAAATCCAAATCAATATTTATGGCTTGTGTTTTTAAATATATTTTCTGGATTCCTTAATTTCATTCATACAATTTACTTGATACTTAAAACTAACTTCATGTATTTATTTATCCCATTTATTTATTTAGCCTATTCATCACTTTTCTAGATATATCATTCGTGTCCTAGACACTTAGTTAATGCTTTAAACCAATATTTTTGGATTCATTCGATTCATTTCCATACTCGAACTCGTATGCTACCTTCTCTATAATCACTAATTCTTTTTAATTACACGTACTCATACTTTAAAATAAAATATCCCTCTTTATCATGACCAGATTAAAATTTAGTATACGAGGCCTGCTGTTGCGACCGATTCAAATTTTACATATTATATTATGTTGTTGCAGTTAATCAAATTCCATGTATTAAATTTCACCATTACGGTTAAATTAAGATTCACATATAAGTTCCTACCATAAAATCATATTTTTTTTCATATTATTTTCCCCCACCCCGTAGGCGTATTTTCACTTAATGTCATTACCCTCTCTTGAAGGTATAATAGACATAACAATAATTTTTTTGCTCCATAGATATACTTCACATAACATTTATTTCTTGCCCCTTGGACATAAATTATATAACATTATCTTTATTAAATTATCTACTTCAATAATTTTATGCATTTACTTTCTGCATCCAACATGATAACATACTTACCCCAAGTGAATTTAATATCACGAGTGACAACTACAATACATTTCATGTGCATTACAACCTACAAATGATTTATCATTATAAGTAGTAAAGTTACCAAATTTAATGAAAATTCAATAGAATTTTTTCTATACATAAGCATATTTAGTGTCGAAAAAGGTTTCACTAATCCCCAAGGTAGATTAAAGTAAATGAGCATCTAATTATGAAGGTACTTATATAATAAAGAAAATATTTTTAGAAGAAGCCCTTATTTTATCAGATACGATGAAAGAGAATTGTTGAAGCTTGTAAATTTAGATATTAAAGAAATACTATGATTATAGTTGTACTTGTTTCTCTTAATTCAATAAAAAGTTGAAATTTGGCTAAATTTTATTCGGAGTATTTTGTTTTTGTCATGATTGTCCCCTTCCTTTAACATAACTACTACCTAAATTTCCTATTTTACAATCATGTTCCTAAAAACCCATATCCCTCACTTAATGAATGATATTGATATGAATTGCATAAACTAGATGAATAAAAGGAAATTAAAAAATTAAAAATAAAAAAATGAGTTTTATTTATCTACTTAATAAACAATTAGGATACTACAAAAGAAAAACAAAAAAAATCAAGCATGAGGACATAATAAATGCCTGGTAAGGATGGATATCGAAGGGATTTATTACAAGGTATCAAGGAACCAAAACATGAAATAGAATGAACAAAATACAACTATGAAAAGAACTCTTGAGGGCAAGTTAGGGCCCTGTAAATAAAGCTTCAAGACAAAAATAATCGTCGACAGATTTCAAAGACAATAACAATAAGAAATTAGGACAAGAAAATATTAGAGGGTTCAAACAAAATCACCTATTCAAAAGTAGAACTCAAGCAAATAAGTGAGTCTACTATCATAAGTATAAGATGAATGAATTGAGGCAAGAGTCTAAGATGATGTAAAGAGGTTTATGTATTTCAAGTAACCCGTTTCTAAATTCCCATGTCAAGTTAATTACCTAACAATTTGGACCAATTTCTTAATTTAATTTTGAGGTTGGTCATCTAATATTTTTGACCAATTTTTAAATTCTTGTATCAAGTTTGGTCACCTAATAGTTTGGACCTATTTTTAGATTTCATTTTGAGGTTGATCACTTAACAATTTTAACCTAATTTTAAATTCTCATATTGAGATTGATCACCTAATAATTTGAATCAATTTTTAGATTCTCATATTGAGATTTTTCACCAAACAATTTGGATCCATTTTTAAATTTCATGTCTAGGTAGGTCACCTAACAATTTAGACCCATTTAGATTTTATGTTGTGTTATTTTTTTTTATTTACAAACTTACTACATAAAGCCAAAAGAAAATGAATTTTGGAATGTCTTTGTACAACAAGTATTTTATAGAGAGGGCAACTATCATAATCCAATTTTTATCCCTAGTTTTTCCTGTATTTTCAATGCAATTTTGTTAATTTCTGTCATTTTCATGTTTTTGGGCACTTTTTTTCATTTCATTTCTTTTTTATTTTTGTGTGATAAAATAGAAAAATAATAATAAAAATATAGGGAGAAAAATGAGATGCAAGGAAAAAGAGGGACTGAGATGATTGAGGACTAAATAATATAATTGGAGATCAAATTAAATGAGTAAAAAATTGATGCGAACCTTGTGATCACGTGGTCATGCTGCCCATGTGAAAAGACATCAATTTCTTAGAAAGCCAAGTATATCAACTTTTATAAGAGTGACACAAAGATAACTTGTACCTAGGCACCAACATTATTAGAAACAGAAACCCCCACCCAACAAATATTGATTTGCGAATGAGAAGTATAAGGATGATGCCACGAAGTTAGATGTTCTTCAATAAGTTATTTTTTAGCTCTTTAAAGAACCAAGGAAGGGAGATTATCCCACCAATACACAATAAGTGCGGCAAACAAGAAGTTTTATTAATCTGAATTGTCTAACTTACATATCTGGTTATGCCTTTATTTATACTGACTTTAGACTAAAACAAACCCTAATGGACCCTTTATGTGGATTTATATGATGTCCACTTATAATTAAACCTAAATAATATAAATAAACCCTAAACTAAAAAGATAATAATAATAATAATAATAATAATAATAATAATAATAATAATAATAATAATAATAATAATTCTGAATTTAATATCCTAAATATGATATGATCATATTTGCTGCTCTTTAGAAGTTCCATGTAAGTTAGGAGAATCAAATCTGAAGTTGCCTCCTCTTTAGTTTTCCTGTTTGCAAAGTATTCTTAGTTGACTTGGAAACTTATTTAATGAGGATAGAATAATTTTTTCCAAACACCATAAGAATTCCATATTAATTTGGAGTCCATACCACACATGAAAACTATGTCTATTAAATATCCTTGCAAGAGTAGAAAATTCTCAAAACCAGCCGTCACATCCTTGTAGGAAAAAACTCTTAGCTAAATAAGAAGTCCACAAGTCAAAATGAAGTAAATAACAAAATTCATACAACCTTTTTTGACCAGTATTTCCATGTCTTCCCAAACTTTGATTTACATGAACTTTTAACCCAAGGTAGGACAACATGTTAGGAGACTCAACGTAAAGTTTCAGCTTAATCCAACGGTTGGATTGAGAATTGTTAATGTTTTTGTAAAACTGGATAGTTGCGTATTTTACTTCAGAATCCAAATTTGATTGTTTTTTCATTGCCCAGATCGTATAAAAAATAAATAGGAAATCAAGCTTAGATTGGAAAGATAAATACAAAAATATGTTGACACTAAAAGAATATAAAAAGAATATCCTTATTCAATGAGATAAAATAAAATCTTGCAAAATATTATTTTTCATGTTTGTTCTTTTTGTTTTTCTTTTTTCTAGAAACCTTAATAATATAAATACAATAGTACATAAACTTAGAAGAGACAAAAAAAAAAGACCAGAAAAGAGCAAAAACTAGCATTTGTTTTTGTGGATTTTGAATTATGAAGTGTTGATTGGTTTAAATCCTTGGAATCAAAGTTGACCCTAGAGTTATTAAATTCTATTTAGGTTGCTCCTTGGATATTATACTAAGGGAAGTCGATTTGGTATTGTAATTATTGGCGTAATTTATATTTTGTATTTTTTTTCACTTCAATGGATTCTTTTTTTCATAATTTAAAATCAACCCAAGAATTATAAATCCTAATTAGATTTTTTTGGATGACGGATTAAAGATAAGCAATTAAACTTTATATGTTAATATTGGTTTTCCATTAATTTGATATGGTTGGAATCTTCCTTGTGACTTAAAATTGACACGAGAATTATAAATTCCAATAAGGTTTTTCCTTGAATTTCACAGTGAAGGTAGACGAGTTGATTTAATCTTTGTATTTTGGCCTCTATTTAATCTAATGCATTATGTATCTTTCTTGTAACTCAAAATTGACCTTAAAATTGTAAATTGAAGTTATATATATAAGACACATGAAGTGTAGATGAATTTGTATTCTTGATGAATAATGTTTTACGTTAAGACAAGTAAGTTCGGATTGTATGGACATGATCCCACGTAGGCTCTTTATGTGTGAGATGAGGCTTTAATGCCTATTTTAAACATAACATAAGAAAATGAACCAAGTCCCCGATATACAACAACCATCTTCTCGGGTCCGATGCCTATATTCAAAAAGTAAAGATTGGACATGTCCAGATCCTATATCACTGTCTTAGATTTAGTAGTTGCACTTTTACAATGACTAAAATACATATATACTAGTTTAGGCAAAATCTTTGCATACACACACACACACACTTGAAACAAATTATTTTAGGTAGAATATTTTAGAGTGATCTTAATCTTTCTTTTAAGATAACCAATTCTTTATCTAAAAACTAGAAAACTCCAAGGACTTGTTATCATAAACTAGGAGATGGATTTTTTTACTTTCTTTTACTAAAAGCTTGTAAAGATGTCCCTTGCGACACTTGTTTGCTGTATAACATGCTTGTTAACCACTAACATTTCTCAATGATATTAATTTTGTTCTTATATTGCATGATTTCTGCAAATGCAATTTCAATAAATTGTTTTCACTTGACAAATTAACCAGGTTTTGATAAAGGAAAAGAAATCGTATGGGCAAAAGCAAAACAAAACAACAATTAATAGCTGTACTAATGAAGAATAATAATATTTCAGTAAACAAATATATGATTACAAACCACGGTTTTGATTATTGAAGTCATAAGAGATACATATATGACATTACAAGGCCAGCTCCAGTAAATAATTAATAGCTGGTGAAAACATGCATGCCCTTCCTTGTAATTTCCGAGTCCCCATCTTGCTCATGGAATGGTCGGTTCAAGGATAGCCTCTATATCTGTGGTGGCTGTCATTTTGGTTGTTACTTCTTGCACAACAACCAATGGAATAGAAAATAACAGTGAAGGCAATGAAACAGGCGTTGATTATGGCCAACTATCCCCATTGCTTCCTACTAGTGACAACATATGCAGCTTTACAAGACTCGCAGTTGAAGCAAAGGGTGTCCTGATGGTTGCTCCAGGCGGCGCAGTCACCACTGTATTTCACAGCTGGGCTGGTTTTTGGACGATTCCATAGCGTCGCATTGTTTGATACAAATCCGAAGGAAACTGGTGGCTGGCAACCTCCAGACTGGAAGGGAGGAAAAAGGAAAGCAGAAAGGCAATATTTTATTAATAAAAAATTACCACGAACATCGCACGATTTAATGCCTTAAAAGAAGGGATGCTTTAAGCTTGGTAACCATTGTTATTAAAATCTGCAATATTGCAATGAATGACAATTGCATAAATAATTTTTATTCTTAGGTGGGATAAATGGTATTTGAACCTAATTTATGATGAGAAAACTTCTCCACTAATTAATCCAAATTTGACAGCCAAAACTCCTTGCCCAGACAAATTAGTTTTAAGCAATATATATATATATATATATGTGTGTGTGTGTGTGTGTGTGTGTGTATTCGTGTATGCTTGGATCATAAAACTAGAATCTATCAAAAGTATCTTAGGCTGGCCGACATATTTGCATTCATTCTTTGACAAGGAAAATTCAGAAAAATATGGAAAGTTGTTCATAAGAAGAATTTAGCATCCACCCTAAAGAGTTATTCAAGATGGTCGACATTGAATAGACAAGAGCTTGAAGAAGAAGGTGTTAAATTTCAGATGATCGAGAAAACCTAGAAATGAACCTGTATATTAGAGAGCTTCTTATGATTATTCTCATGGCATATCTTTGTTTGAACTGCACAACTCTTAATAATATCATTCCAATGCTTTTCATCACCAAGATTGTCCCTCAACCAGTTATGGAAATCCATGATCTTGGTTTTCGAGAAGGCCTTGCAAATGCTCTCATTTGTGACCAAAATGGCAAAAACTGTGAAACCAATAAGGTACAAAAGCAACAAGAACAAGAGAATCAAGTAAAGCATCAAAGCAAAGTTGACCCTGCAACATGAGCCTATCAACCCAAACAATGATATTGCAGAAATGGTTGCACCCACTATAATCATTGGGTTTTGCAAAACTTTATCACAACCTGTGGCATTGCCTCTTGCAAAGATATATAGGCCTAAACCCGTGATCACCAGACCTATTAGTAAAGCAATGTAGTTGAAGATGGCCAAGATGGTGTTGCTTATACGAACCATTTTTATGATGTTAATTTGTGGGATAATTCCTTCCTTCTTTTGAAAACGAAGGGTAAATATTGTGCGTGTGATTTCTCTCTCTCTATCTCTCTCTCTACACACACACACACAGAGGATTAACTTCTGGTTTTGGTTTTTTAAAGCTGTGTATTATGAATTATAGGTTGGCAATTTGCTTAATATGCCGAGCATTTGGTAGCTGAATTGGTTTCTTGGTGGGCCTGATGAAGATATTATAAAGTACCGCTCTTTATAGCAGCTTGAATCAATTTTATTATTATTATTTTAATTTGATAAAAGAACATTCAGGTCACATGAAATTATTTTTTAATAATATTAAACTTGATATAATAAGTGACTTTACTGCTTGTATATTTTGGATTTTTAAATTAAATTATGGAGAAATTATCTCCACGTAATTCATTAATTTAACTTAATTGATTAAAAAAAAATATATAAGGAACTAATTTAAGATAATTTTTTTTAATATTAAAACATATCATATTGAATAAACTCAATAATACATATGTATACATAGTTTGCTTGTTAAGATTTTGAAGTTGATGTACCAAAATGACCCTTAATTATATTTTAAAACTACATACAAAACTATTATATGGGGTCATTTTAGTGGTTTTATGGATAGATTTTTCTGGCATTTGCTATACATAGAAAAACTAGTTCAGTGTCTGTGCTCTGGGAGCAGGTTCTCACAGAATTGAAAGGTTCTTACGTACTCGGGTAGATAATTTGACCTCTGATTACAATTCGGTAAAAAAACAAAAATCTTTCCTTCAATTTGGTTAATGGATTTATTATATTGATTTATATTAGTTTAACCCTTTAATAATAATAAAAACTTATCTTATTAATTTCTATAAATTCATTTATCCAAATCTAATATATACTAAAAAAATAAAGCAAAACACTAACTAATCACACATAAATTGTTGACGAAGACAAAAATTAATGAGATAGCGAGAAAACAAAACTCATAAAATCCTTACTATGTGTGTATCAACTTGGTAAATTAACCTATATGAAAACGTTTGATCAAATTTTACTTTGTGTTTGTAAAATGTTAGAGTTGTTAAGAGTATATAGACTACTGTTTTGATAATAATTCCTATTGTTTAGAGAAGTTTGTTTAGTTTGATCTATTCTCTAGCCAATAACCACATCCTTAGTGTTTGTTATTAACGTGGGTTGCTCTACTTATGTTTCAAGTTTCTTGTATGGCTATAAATAGCAAACTCATTGTTTCGGCTTAATAACAAAGTACTTCTTCCAAATTTGCTTATCCTTCATAAGAGACAATTCTTCTTCCCTCTTTCTCTTTTATGGGCTCAATTAGGCCAAATTATTAGGTCTAGTTAGGCCATTCTTCTCTCTCAGCTCTTTCTTTCTTTCTTTCTTTTTTTCTTTCTTCTTCTTCTTCTTCTTCTTCTTCGTCTTCTTCGTCTTCTTAGGTTGGGCTAAATCTACTAGGCCCTATCAGACCCCAAATAAACATTGATATTCTTCATAATAGATACCAAATCTTTGACTTATTCCTTTGAAGCTTCCTTCATCATGATTTTGCCTATATTACAGATACACCGAATATTTGGACTAATTTTCTCTATTTACCAAGATGGTTCATCTTCAACTTTTAGAACCCTCCATCATAATGTACTAAAATTCAAACAAATCCTACCTATATTTTTATTAATATTATTGTTTACCTTACAAATTCAAAAGATGGCAACAAAGATAACAAAAATTCAAAAGCCTCTCATATTTAAAGTGCACCTATTCAATAACACTAACTTTAATCATGACTCTAGTTCCCTTATTAAGAGGAAAAGAAGTATGGATGCACACCCTTATCTTGACAAAATTACCTCTCTTAACATCTTTTTTTATTGTCAAAAGACATGATTTCACAAATTCTGTTTGCAAGAATATTTATGTTTTTTAGTGCATTTTACAAGAAGAATAACATAGGTTCATACCCAAAAAGGAGAACTATTTTTTTGACTTTTGTCTAACCAAAACCCAAAGAGCTTAAATGATACCCACACATGGTAAAAAGAGAACTGTTTTTTTTAACTCTTTTCTAACCAAAACCCAAAGAGTTTAGGATGATACCCACACATAGTGAGAAGAGACTTGCTAAAAAAACAAGATTAAAAAACCTTAACTGACTTATTATGAAACTTTGAATCCTAATAGAAAACCTATATTTACACCATAAATAAATATCTATATATAAACTAAGTAAGAATAGTAGTTGTTTACTACCAAATATGGGAAGAAAATCTAAAATTGATTATTAACAAAAGAAGGCTAAAATCGATAATCAATAGTAAGATTAACTAAAATAAAGAATAGTCAAAGTTGAGAAAAAAAGATAGGAAGTGATCGATCAAAAGAGTTAGGAGTCATAATCGATTAGGAGAGCTAAAAGACGTGATCCATTAGGATAAAAAAATTGACCATAGAGATAAAAGTTTGCGTGATTGACTATAAGACTAAGTCATACTATAAATAAGAGTTTATAGTGTATTACACTAGTAGAAATTACAAATTAGTTAGGAAACATATGATTTTAAAGAAGAAGATGCGATGATAGATATATAATTATGTTAAGATTCATGTTGTGAGCTTCAATATGCTATGAATTATTTGTTAAGGGTTAGGAATTCTAGTTCATATAGGATTCTCTGTTTATAGCAATAATGAATATGCACAATTCTTTTTGAAATTTACCTTTCTATTAAAATTTATTTTTCTTTACACATTTACATATTTATTTATTTTTATTTTTTTCTTACATTTTTGTTTATATTAGTTTACTTGCATTTGTTCTCTTTCTAATATGTTAAAATCAAGTAGGTTTCCATACATTTTGTTTGATTTGTGAAGCTATTATTTGCTTCCATTTAGGTTCAATTCCTAATTGTAATTTTTGAAGGAAAAAAATGAAGACCAGATAACATAATTGATGCAAAATTATAAGAGGGAGAAATAGGGCTTAATCATGCCAAGATATTGAAAGGTCATGAACAAATGGTATACAAGTTGAAAAAAGCTTATATGGACTCAAGCAAGCTTGGTATAGCCATATAGAGTCTTATTTTATGAAGGAGGGATTTGAATGATGTTACTATAAACATACCTTTTCATAAAAAAAAATAAGTCAGGAGGTAAAATTCTAATCATATATCTTTATGTTGATGATCTTATATTCACAGGGAATGATGAGACTATGTTTGTTAAATTTAAAAGCTCTATGATGCATGTATTTGACATGTCTCATCTTGGGAAAATGAGATTTTTTCTTGGTTGAGGTGTTGCAAAGGGTTGATGGAATATTTATTAACAAAAAAAAAAATATGCACTGGAGATATTGAAGAGGTTTGAAATAGAAAAAAGCAAGCTAGTCTATAATCCCATTGTCCCTAGTTACAAACTCTAAAAAAATAAAGGTGGAGTGACAATTGATAACACTCTTTACAAATAAGTTGTAGGGAGTTTAATGTACTTAAAAGCTACTCGGCCAGATGTGATGTTTGCAGCGAGCCTCATCAGTAGGTACATAACAAATCCTATTCAGCTTCATTTACAGGCCGCTAAAAAAGTGTTGAGGCATTTGAAGGGTACAACAGACTATGGTGCGTTTTATAAAAAAGGAGAAGATAAGGGACTAATACCCTACACGAAAAATGACTATCTGAGGATTTAGAAGACAAAAAAAGCACCTCAAGAAATGTCTTTAAAATGAGTACAAGAGTGGTGCCGTGGTCTTCAAAGAAGCAGCCAATAGTGACTTTATCCACCTCTAAAGCTGAATTCATTACAACAGCCTCTTATGCTTTTCAAGCATCGTGGCTAAGACAAATTCTAGAAAAGCTCAATCATGTCCAAAATGAGTCTACTATTATTTACTGTGATAACAATTCAACAATTAAGCTTTCAAAAAATCCTGCAATGCATGGATGAAGTGAACATATAGATGTTCGCTTCCATTTTCTTCATGAGCTCACAAAGGTAGGGAGTGTGACCCTAGTTCATTGTGGTACTGGAGATCAAATAGCAAATGTGATGACTAAACCATTGAAGTTGGATGCATTTTTTAAGCTGCATAAATTGTTAGAAGTTTGTCCAAAATCAGATGTAAGCCAATTGCTAAGTAGCAATTAGTTTAAGAGAGGATGTTAGAGTTGTTAATAGTAGACTATTGTTTTGATAATAATCCTTATTGTTTAAGGAAGTTTGTTTAGTTTAACCTATTCTTTAGTCAATAACCACATCCATGGTGTTTGTTATTGATGCGGGCTACTCTACTTATGTTTCAAGTTTCTTGTAAGGCTATAAAT
Source organism: Populus tomentosa (assembly GCA_018804465.1). Lineage (NCBI taxonomy): Eukaryota > Viridiplantae > Streptophyta > Magnoliopsida > Malpighiales > Salicaceae > Populus > Populus tomentosa. The sequence continues at coordinate 4,980 of JAAWWB010000452.1, read as the reverse complement.
AGCCAACTTATTGTTTCGGTTTAATAACATAGTATTTTTTTCAAATTTGTTTATGCTTCACAAGAAACACTTATTTCTAACATAAAATTGAGTCAATTCAACTAAAAATAACTAAATTCCACTAAATTGTAAGTTGATTAACAATGGCCAGAGATTTTAAAAATTAAAAAACCATTTTGATAAAACAAATAGAAATGTTTTAAAAATATTTAAGAAACAAAAAAAATTCTCTGTATTTTTTTTTTATCATTTCATTTCTTAATTGTTTTTCAAAACATTGATCATTGAACATTTTTTGATATTTTTATTTTTTTTAATTTAAAAAATAAATTTAGGAATAAATTATTTTTTTTACTTTATTTTTTTTTAAAACTAACAACTAAGAATCTCCTAAATTTTTAGGTTCGGTAATTTTGAATTTCTTTATTCCTAAACACTTTCAAATGTCTAAGATTGTTTTTCTATTTAATTCTTTAAAATCTTAAGAATTTAAATGAGTTAGAATTGTTTCAAATTTATTTCATAATTGACTTAGTGAAAAAAAAAAGTTTTTTCTATTCTTTTAGGTTTCAACTTTCAAGCGTTTCATGTATGAATACATAAACTTTTAAAAAAACTTCCTTAAAAAATCATAAATCTCTAACTAATTAAAGTGATTTTTGTTTATCACTAACAACCAATTAGATATAAGATAATTGACACCACTGAATTTCAATAAATATTTAACCACACATTTGTTATTGATATGAAGTAACATATATATACACAACTTTTAGAATTATAATTTATGTAGATTCATTTGTTTAAGTTAAATCAAAGATACAGATTAGCCAGTTGATTTTGGGTATGAACATGACGAACATATATATAACCATGACCAACTAAGTCATAAAAAATGAAGATCAATTTGAATACGTTTCAAACGAGAGTGATTAATCGGATTGAAGCTGGGATATGTAGCCCTAAGATTGTCACATAGCAAGTGAGGTATGGTTGTGAGTATAAAACCAAGTTTAGTGAAGAGATTCCATAGCTACATGGTTTTAGAGGTTGCATTGGCAACTGCTCGTTATTCAGTCTTTGTGGAAGAACATGCAATAACTCTTTTTTTCTTTGAGCTTCAAGAAATTAGAGTGGAACCTAGATAAAAAATATAAGCAGAAGTGTAAATCCTATCACCAATGTTGCCAACTTAGTCATCAAAAAAGGTTTTAAGAACAGGTGCACCAACTTTAGTAATCTGGATACCATGAAAAACAATTTGCTTCAAATGATAAAGGAGTCATTTGGTTGCTGCTTAATGACTTTGTGTTGACTTATGCATAAATTGAAATTGTTCACAACAAAGAAAATATATAGACGCATCAAGAAAAGATATTGAAGACTCCCAGTAATACAATAAAATTATAGAGATTGACTTATAGATAATGAAGTATAAACATCTTTCACACCATCTATATTGGTATTCAACAAGAGATCACGAAAATACTTCTGTTGTGATAAAAACAATCCTGCCTTAGTAGGTATGACCTCAACCCCTAGAAAAAAAAAAAAAACACCTATATCTTTGAGATAAAATCTATTGCCGAGTTGCTGGATAACAAAAGTTACAAAGGTAGAGTTTTTACCTCTAGTCACAAGGTTATCAACATAAACAAGGAAATAACATGTTATAGAGGCTTGACTATAGATGAATAATAATGAGTATACCTTTGAAACATGAAAGCCAAGTTAAAAAATATCACTTTTTAAAGCTGTATACTATATTAAGCCTTTGGAGCTTGTTTCAGGCCATAAACTGCTTTTGTAATCTGCGGTTATGGTTAGGTGTGTATAGATCATTAAACCCAAGGGGTTGTACCATATAAACTATTTCATATGTCTCCATTTAAAAATACATTATGAATATCCATTTGCCTCGATTTCCATCCATTTATAACAACAATTATCATAACAAACCTAATAGTAGTAAGTTTAACTAAAAGATTGAAGGTTTCATTGTGATCCAAACTAGGTCATTGATTATAGCCTTTTAAAATAAATTGAGCTTTAAGACTATCAACTAACCAATCTGGATTTCTCTTTACCCTAAACACCCATCTACAACCTAATAATGTAGAATTAGAAGGGCATGAAATTAGGTCCTAAGTACCATACATATTAAGGCAATAAGCTTACTAGACATTACCTTATGTCACTAAGGTTGTGAAATGGCTTGATGCATACTAGTTGGTTTAATGGTCTCAAGAAGAGGATTTTTGGTCATAAAATTGAGTTGTTTAGTTTTAAAAATGTTGTTCATGAATCTACTGGTCATTTGATGAACCTGTTGAGGTTGGATAATTTGACTTAGATGCATGTCTATAAAGTGTTTAAAATGAGTCGAAGGCATCACAAATAGAGAAGCAATGGAATTTTCAAAGGCATGATAACTAAAGGTCTGTTCTTGGGAATGATGACTTAGATGATTTGAAAAAGGAGAAGACTGTGAAAAAGGAGAGTTATGAAGGGTACCTAAAGAAGACGCAACAATGACAATAACACCTTCTTGAGATGACGATGATGAAAAGATAGGCGTCATAACTGCCAGTCACTGCTAAACATCAATGGATAGAGGAAGAGAATTGTATGCTAGGGATGCATGTTTATTGTTAAGAGGAAATTTAGTAGCATCTTTATTTTGATTTTTATCAAACATGACAGGTCTTGAAATGTACAGTCGTTGAATGTGTAGTTCTAGACATTTGTACACATTTTGAGCTTGGGACTAGCTAAGAAAAATACAAGGTTTAAAATTAAAAAAAGGAATTTTATTATAATTATATGCTCCTATAAGAGGATTAAAAAAAAGGATTTATTTTGTAAAAGGGATGTTGGTTGTCTGTTGATAAGTTATGAGGGAGTGTGGAATTTATATGGTCAATATAAAGGTTCAAAAGAAGCATTATGAAGTAATGTAAGACTTATTTCAACAAGATGATGATGACGTTTAGTGACGCCATTTTGTTCTGTGGTGTAAGGGGAAATAATGTAGTGACTAATACCATTAAAGGATAAAAAAAGGGTTTAAGGCAATAAATTCATCACCATCGTTAGAATAATATGTTTTGATTTTGGTTTGAAATCGTGTTTCAATAAAGTTTTGGAATTGTGGAAAAATGATAGAAACACTAGATTTTTAACCATTGGATAAAACCTTATGCATTTAATATGGCAATCAACAAATATAAGGTAATAACAAGATTCATCAATGCCAATATAAGTACCTGGTCCCAAACACCTGTATAAATTAATTCTAATAGAGCATGACTTTGGAGACTAGTGGCACGAAAAGGTACTTGATGTGCTTTATTGATGGGATATAAACTATATAACAAAATTAATTTTATTGAAGTGACTAGAAGGGAAAAATTCTAAACAAGATGATGAACAATTTTGAGTGAGTGATGTCCAAGACATTCATGCCACTCATCGATTGATGTTCATTCATGAACATAAGCAATATTTTTTCATGAAAAAGTCACCATGGATGTCGAGAAGGTGTAGACACCATTGCTACAAGATCTTTTTATTAGAATCACCCCCGTGTACTTGTCATTCAAAAGAAAATAGGGAGCTCTGCTATATTAAAATTTGATGTTTGCTCTTGTTTTTTAGCCCATGTTTGTCTCTACTCCCTATTGTTGTGTTTTAATAATGCTACTAGTGGGAGAAATTTTTATAAGGTCTGAAACTACTACTTCTCCTTTTGGATTCCCTATTTATTAGTGCCACAAACCGTTCTTTTTAGTGGGAGCTTTGCTACGTTGAAGTTCAATGTTTGCTCCTATTTTTCTTCATAGTTGATTGTTACTATCTTTGTTTGTAAAGGTTATTTTGAGAAGGTTTGAGAGTTGTCGTATAGTCGTTGTCACGAATGGAAAGGGTTGCTATTTTTTTTAGAGTAATTTTTGGGTTTTTTTCCTCAATCTGGAAGGATAAGGAAATGATTGTTGCAATCATGGATAAGAGGTTTGTTAATGGCAGTGTCCCCCCCCTCCCTGGGGTTGTATGGGGGGCTTTTATAGGAAAAATAAGAAGGTTTTATTGATTATAAGTTAATTGGATCTCAACTCTTAATGTTGAAAAATATATCTTAGTCATTCATTAGAGCTAAGGACAAAAACTTGTCATTTTCTACAATTGACAAAAGGAGGACTAAGACTATTTTTGCAAGCAGAACAATACTGGGTATTGTTTTTAGAAGAGAATATATAATTGTTTTTTGTGCAATTAGAGTTGAAATTTGTCTTAGAGTGAAGAACAAATACCAGGGTATAATTTGACATAAAAATTATGTGGTTGGTGAAGGAGTAAAGGATAAATTAGGGCTGAAAGGTGGACATATGATCATCCTTTTCTCTTGTTTTAATAGGAAGAAGACAATAAATAGTGAAATTATGCTTCTTCTTTTTTTTTTTTTTTAATTTGATGCTTATATCTTTAGAACTTTGTAATGGAGCACTTAATTAGCCCTAATCTTTTGGATTCCTTACAATTTCACCATTGACATTCATTGATTGGACCTTTAAATTTATGGGTTTTGTACAAAGTGATCATTGGTTTTCAAATTCTTCAATGTAACCTTTAATGGACCTTCAAACTTCTAATTTCTTGTAATTTTATGTCTTATCTCACCCAATTGAGCTTGGATAAAATAAATATGGTCTTTTGAAATTTCAGTCTTCTAAATTAAGCTTAAATTAGGCTTTCAAAGTTATTTTTTCACCAAATAAATCGCTAAAAAAATTAATCTAGCCTATTAAATGTATGATTAAATCCTTACACTTAATTAACTCTTTTAATTTGACCCAAATTATTTCTTAAACATAATTAGATCTTTAATTGGGCTCATGATTAAATCAAATTGACTTATTAAAAGTCTAATTAAGTCTTCAAACTTAATTTTTATGCAAATTTCTCCAATAATCATTTAATTTA
>JAAWWB010000453.1:0-25000 GCA_018804465.1 Populus tomentosa | reverse complement strand
CTACGTTGGCCAGCGTCCTTACTAGCTCTGACTCTTGGGTTTGGTATGCAGGAAAGTGTGCGTGATAAATAAGCCATGTCGTTTGGCCAATGATAGTACAATGGAAACGATGTATTTCCGCGACTAATTATATCAAACGATATTATGGTGCAATAATATTCACTTCAATTTATCTGGAAAATGATGTTTCAATGACCTTAAAAGGATTGGTTTAATTATTGGATAAATGTATATATATATATACATTTATTAAATAATTAAACCAATCCTTTCAAGCCATCATGTTTGATGAGGCACGAGCTTTAAAAGGGTGCCATTCTTAGTCAGCAATAAGGTTAGTAGAGAATTAATGCAAATTCTTTCATATCAATTAACCACATGTATTAACACTCCATAGGGAAAAAGAAAAGAGATATATTTCTCCTGTCAAAGAATCATCTCAACCCAATAGCTTAAGCTATTAGGTGAGATCCTAAGATATGATTTATATTATTCTCTAAAACACCCCCTCAAGTGAAAGCGTTTTGGGCTTGAAACTTGCACAGACTCATATTACCTTGTGCTTGATTTTTTTATCAAATAAATAGGGATGGTGAGATTTGAACTCGTGACCGCTTGGTCATCAAGGCTCTGATACTATGTTAAAGAACCATCTCAACCCAATAACTTAAGCTGTTAGGTGAGGTCCTATGATATGATTTATATTACCTCCCAAAAATTAATCCCTTAAATCTCCCTCAAGCCTCCCCGCAAACAATAATAATATTGAAATAATCGTTACTATAATATCAGACAAGAAAGAGAACCATCAAGAATATTAGGAGAATCATTGCATATTTTTCTTTTTCATAATAGAAATATAAATATAAATGATTTGTTTAGCTTAAATTATTATTATTTTTAATCATGTTGAATTCTCTTACAGTCGAGCTAATAAGAGAAAATTCAACTACCACTTTAAACCGCACTATCATGAAAAAAAAAAGAGGATATTATTTCATTATGGAAATGGATAGATAAAAATAAAGATGATTAGACAACTGAAGTAGGAGAGCACAGGATCCGTATAGTGACAACCCCAAAATAGCATATTCTTAATAAATAAATAAATAAGAATTCTAAATTATATATTTTTATATTATGATCATAATTAGATAAAAAATCAAGATAATATAATATTTATTAGGATAGACAAATTACCTTAATATTTGAATTAAGGCACTGATTTTTCATAGATGTTATTGCTTAATTTGATTATTATGGCACTTTTTTCTTTGCCAGAAAGTCTTTTTGTATCTACCTATTTTCTTTGCTGGAAAGTCTTTTTGTAATTATTAAGTTTTATGAAAAATCCAAAAAAAAAAACACTTTGTATTAACTTTGTCCTCCATATTGTTTAAAAAATTCTTAATTAAGTCTTTTCATCCATATATTCTTATCATGGATTCTATCCACATTATTGGTTTTTTGCCAAAAAAAATTAAGATGTTTTGTTATATAATTCTAATAATTGAGAAATAAAAATTAGTTAACAATAAAATTGATATACAAATATATATATATATATATATATATAAAAAAGATAAAAATTGATATTAATATAGTAGTTGGTGTCATTTTTTAGGTTTGCCTTTAATTTTAGTCAGAAGAAAGAATTTTGACCTTTCCAATAAAGGAGAAATTAAATTATTGATGGCTAGAAGACAATACTTGCAAGAAAGCAAATGGATAAGAAGCATTATGATGTAAGTGAAACTTCAACATCTCACCCTTGGACCAATTTGAGTTTATCTGATCGCCCTACACGTGGAATCACACCTTGAGATCAAACGAAGTTGACCGCAATCTTCCTTGTAAATCCATGGGTGGTGTAATAGAAAGCTTTCGTTTGAACAATCCTGCCATTGATCATATAATTTTCAGCACAGAGACGTTATGCATACGCTTAATACTGCCATCCCAGTTTTTAATCATTGCCCGGTATGGAGATTAGCGAAAAATCTTTAGCAATTGCTTGTCTTTAGCAATTGCTTGTCTCATTGCCTAATTAGCCTTACTATTCCCTGTTTCCCGTTCTCAAGATTCACCTCAAGACTACATTAATTTTTTTTTTTTTTTAATTCGAGGAAATCTCATCTCCCAGAAAGCACACAATGCTGCTCGTGCAGAGGTTGGTGTTGGACCTATGAGTTGGGACGCTAATGTGGCAGCATATGCACAGAACTATACTAATACAGTAGTGAGTGATTGCAGAATCGCACTCTCTCGTGGGCCTTAGGGCGAGAATCTCCATTAATCAGCTGCAACTATGATCCTCCCGCGGGCAACTATATATGCTAACCAACGTGCTTACTAATTATCGCCTTGGATTAAAGTTCCTAGTTAATAATGCGTGTGTGTTAAATAAGTCGTGTTTATTTTACATGTTTGCCAAGATAATGATTCCCACCATCAACGCTAGGGCAAGCCACACACTACACCGCTGCTTCATGAGTATAAAGACATTCCATTGTCTCTACAAGCTTTGCGTTCCGGTGACTACAAATTTTCTGAGCGAGGCACAATGGATGCTGCTGTTGAGGCCAGGCCATGTGAAAAGGAATTCAAAACCAGATGCAGGTCGCCCCTTTCTGACATGAATAGAGTTGTGCATGATGTCTCCGTCGTGGCTGCAACCATTGTTAAGACGACGAAAGGCAGTTGATAACATCTGAATTTCTCTCCTCTGCTAAGGAAATTGAAATAATTTTTTTCTCTTATGCTGCCAATCAACTAGGTTTAGTCTAGTTCTTATCTTGGTATTTTATGTACCTAATAAATTCATATTTTGGAAGGATAATGAAAGAGTTTTTGTTTTCTTGTTCTTCCCACTCCTTTTAGACGTAGGCAGAAGAGAATAAAATCAAAGTAACTGCTGAGTTCATTGTGTAGAACTTTGATTTATGCTTATCATATGAAAAATGAGATTTCTCCTGGAGAAGGTCACCCAACTAATTTTAATTTGTTTTCCGTTTATGATGAAGCCCGTTCAATTTACAAAGAAGCACAGAGGTCCTATAGTACATATAACGCACAGACCCATCGCAGTGTTAGCCCATACAGCTAGCAAGCTAGAGCATTGGGGTAATGTCTGAAAACTAAAACATTAAGCCCACAAGCTAGAAATCAGCTAAACTTATTTCAAAATTCATGGCCCTTTTGTTTTTAATAATATTTTTTGTTTTCGTTTTGGTTTGGAAAATAGTAGTCATGGCTCGGCATTTGATATAAGAATTATCACATGTATCTTATAGTTAGAAACTAGTTACCTACCGTATTATGCTGTTGGCTAATTTATTTTTTAAAAAAATATATTAAAAATTCAAAAAACATCGGATCTAGCTGTTACCTACCATAAAAAAAATATTAAACTAGTTAAATATCATAATGCCGAATCCAAGAGCGTTGAGTTTGGTTACAACATCAAACCCAACAATAATATTTATAATATTAATAATAATATTTAACTTGTTTATCTAAATTCTTATATTTTTTATTTTTTTAAAATGATGGTTTTTCTTTCATAGTAATGATAATATTTTTTAAATTTATTGATGATAATAATAATAATAAAAAATTCAAATTTATTAATTATTTTATTAATAATATTAATTATAATACAAATTATAATATTTTTTATTTTAATACTTTTAATTATAATAAAAATAACAATATGTATAATACAAATAATAATATTTAGAAATTTATGACCTAAGAACCTTGAATCTTAACGCAAGACCTATTAATCTCAAGTCCTGACGCAAGACCCAAGAGAATTAAGTCCTGACACCGGACCCATTAGCTTTTGGTCCGGATGCAGGAACCATTAGCCTTTGGTTCGGATGCCGGACCCATGAGAATTGAATCTTGACGCACGACCGATTACCCTTGGATTCTAAAGCCGAACCCAAGAGAATTGGGTCTTAAAGCAGTCCCATTAGTTTTGAGTGTTGACACCGGACTTGAGAGAATGGGGTCAATGTCAAAGCCAAGATAATTTGGTCTTGACAATGGACCCATTACTAATGGTTCTGAATGTAGGACCTAAGAGAATTTGATCTGGATGCAAAACCCGTTAACCTTGGATCCTAACCCTAGACCCTAGAGAATTAGGTCACGGAAATGAACACATTACAATTCTTAATGTTACCATTTAAATCAAATATATTATTGTTTTTTAATATTAATAATATTTTTTACAAATTTATTAATTATTATATTAATAATATTAATTATAATCAAAATAATAATATTTATAAGAAAAATAATGGTATTTTTAATATTAATAATAATAACAATCATAATATTTATAACACAAATAATATTATTTTTAGTATTAATAAAATAATAAAAATATTTATAATACAAATAATAATATTCATCATATTAATAATAATTATAGACTTGAATGGCCCTAGTTTTTATAGTAATAAAATTATTAACAATAACAACAACAACAACAATAATTGTTATTTTATTTTTTTTATTCTATAAACCCAACCGCACGGGTCTGCAACCCCTGAGGGGGTTTGTAGACCCTAGGCATAGGTCAGAAGAGACCTAGACGTGTGAGCCCGCATTCAACACGTGGTTCTGCAGACCCAAGCAAGTGGGCCTGCAGCTCTAGATGCACTGGCTTGCAGACCTGCTTGCCTGGATCTGCGGCCAAGCGCAAGTCTGGTCCTAGTGCTCAGGACATGGCAGCCCCAACACTAGGTGTCTGCACTCTTGAGCCTACAACGCATCATGCCCCACCAAAATTTGCACTGATCGTTTTCTTCCAAATCATCTTTTCAATGCCAAATGCATACGAATGTAAAGACAACCCCACCCTCCCCTTGCAGTCTTTATAATTCTCTATAGCAAGAATAGCTTTGTTGTTACACTGCTTTAATCCACAATGCTTTGTATCTTGGTAAACAGTAACAAGGACAATGAGCTCTTTTAATATATCATATAATGTTAATATCGTTAGCATTATTTTTCACCTGTGTCAATTCATTTTTTTTTCAATAGAAGAAACAAAGACAATGAAAAACAAATAGGAATTTTATTAAGGTTTTAAATATCTATCAAATTTAAAGTGTTTTTCGTTCAAAAATAGATTAGAGCGTCTTTCAAAATAATACATTAAAATAATTTTTTTAATTTTTAAAAATTATTTTTGATATTAACATATCAAAACGATATGAAAATATCAAAAAATATTAATTTAAAGTAAAAAAAATTATTTTTTTCAAGAATATTTTTAAAATACAAAAATAAAGGTGATATTATCCATTTGTAAATATCTCATATGAGTGCACTGTATATATCCGTACGTCTTCTAAGAAGCATGGGAATTTAAAATATGCAGAATTTTTAATTTAATGTAATTATATAGATAAGGACGAAATAAGTTATGAAGAAAAGGTGAAAGCAAGTTGAACTTGAATAAAGACCATATGGGACAACACATGTTCTCAGGAAACATCTTTTAAAAGCTCTCTTTTTAATTGAATGAGGATAAGCCGCCACCTTATTTTCCTGTTAAGAACGCCATCTGATCAAGTTGAGCTTGGAAAAATAGAGTACCAAAAAATCAACTCATGGTGGGTCAGTCTACGAGCACATTGAGCATGGAGCTAGCTTTACCTAACGGTGGCGGCCTTGCCTAGAGGTGGCGGCCATTGTTGATTTTTATATATTATCGAAAATGACTTCTTTCTACTGGCATACATTAATCCAAATTTACTTTTAAATATTTCCCACTAGCTACTAATCCATAATTCTTCTCTTGCAGGATGATGTTGATGAACATTAAACATTAAGTGGGAAATCCCTATATATACCTACGTAAATGCTCTTTCCTATTCATCAACATTAGCCCCAAGTGCTTCCTCCTCTTCCTCCAGGCGAATCAACATGGAGATGAGTAAGATCGCCCTAGCAATTATCTCTCTAGTAAGTCTAGCCACTGTCGCCAATGCCCAGGACTCCCCGCAAGACTTCCTCAATGCTCACAACGCTGCCCGTGCATCGGTGGGTGTAGGGCCCATGAGATGGGACAATACAGTGGCTGCTTTTGCACGAAGCTACATTAATGGACTAAGGGGCGGTTGCAGAATGGTGCACTCCGGTGGTCCTTATGGTGAAAACCTTGCATGGGGCAGCCCTGACCTTGCCGGCACGGCTGCTGTGAAAATGTGGGTGGATGAGAGGGCAAACTATGACTACAACTCGAATTCCTGTGTTGGTGGGCAGTGCTTGCATTACACTCAGGTAGTTTGGCGCAACTCGGTTCGTCTAGGATGTGCTAAGGTGAGGTGCAATAATGGCGCCGGCACAATCATCAGTTGCAACTATGACCCCCCAGGCAACTATAACGATCAACGTCCTTTTGAATTTATATCTAGCTCTTAGTAAAATCTCCAAGCTACCATGAGTACTGTTGATGTGATATGAATAAGTCTGTCATTGACAGATTGTAATAAAATATTGGAGTTTTTTTCTTTTTAATTCTTCTGGGATGGCAATCTTTCACCTCATCGCTAAATTCAGTAAAGATAGGATCTTTCAAAAACATTTCTTTTCACGCACAAAGAAATCAAGGAGATCACCATGATGCCTCCTAAAACAAACAAGCAATCATCCATTAATTCACATAAAGACACCAATTTTGAACGCAGAGTAACTTATATAAATCCGAGAAATTCCAATTCCTATAACTTTCCATCCCTTTATTCACTTCCACGTATCCTTAACCATCATATTCGTAAGTAAAAAACTTACATATACATATAAAAAAAAGTTTATTTGAGCACAGAAATTGGGTATCTCTTTGTGAGTCTCTTTTACATACAAGAAAAGGTGTGGATTCTGTGTGTGTGTGTGTGTGTGTGTGAGAGAGAGAGAGAGAGAGAGAGAGAGAGTACCAAGTTTACTGCGCTCATGGTTTACAATATTTTCTTCATTCCATAAAGGGCAGACCAAGTTGCTAGCTAGCGCTATGCACTTTGAAGATGATTTTTCCTCTGTTTCTGAGTTACGAAATTAAGGTAATGTTTGTCTCGAATGACTTTTCCTGCCTAACAGCGGTAATACTTCAATAATATCTTTTTCACAGAATATTTCGCTGTCTTCATGATTGATATACATTTCAACCATTTCTTTTTCTTTTTCTTTTTCTTTTTTCTCTTTTTTTATTCTCATTATAATTTGCGAGAGGAAAGAAAAGAGAGGAGACAGAACAAACAAACAAATAAATAAAAAGACACTAGAGGATTGGTTCCGCCATGGGGTGACTTTTTTTTTTTTTTTTATGATATTGGATTCATCTTATAAAAATGATATTAATAATGTTACAATTGATATTTTAAAGTGTTTTTGGGGTCTTTTTGTTTTTTCTTTTTCTCTGTCATCTCTCCTCTTTTCTTGTTAAAATTTATATAGTTCAATTCATAATTCTTTTAAAATGTTGCATTTCAAATAGAGACAAGCTTGGATATCATGTTTTCTAATTACAACATGTATAAATTAATGTCATTTCACTAAATTTTTTCAAGCTTTATTATTTTATCAATTTTTTAAAAAATATAATAAGCAAAAATATACCAAATAATCCAGTATTAAGGAATCTGATTAGATCACATCACAGCACATTCAAATGCAGTTGTTATCATAAGTCATGCCAGATTTTGTGCTCTCCATAAATATAGGATTCGTTTGAAATATTGTTATTATCTTGACTGTAAATATTCTTCAGTTACACACATATTTGAATTCAAAATTCAAGCTTCCAAATCTGTATAAATGTTACAGCAAATGAATAAGAAAAGTTGTGTGTTGCATTACAAAAAACATTGCAGTATAAGTTTCTATATGGTATCAGAGCCTGAAAATCTCTAACGAGTATTTTCGATCATCCTGCTACTCTTCTTCTTCTATTCCCTGCAAATGGCAACCATCACTACATCCACCACCGACTCCACACACTCACCCATCGTCACAATCAATGCTGCCACAACCATCAATGAAAAACTCATCCCCTCTACTTTTCCACAATGACGAGCTCAATTCGAAGCCTTGCTCATCGGCTACGATCTCATTGAGTTTGTAACAGGCAAGCATAAGTGCCCTGCCATTGATGCACTCAATCTTACTGCATCCAAAGCGGCAAATTCCCACTGGATTCGCCAAGACAAGCTCATTCTACATGCCATCCTTGCCTCCACATCTACCACCATTACCCCTCTTTTATCTGCCTGCAAAACATCTTGTGATGCTTGGACAACACTTACCCGTTTATATGCAGGAAAATCAAGAACACGTGTGATGCAGCTCAAAAAAGATCTTACCTTGAGCAATCGTGGGTCTCGTTCGGTTACTGAATTCCTTCAAGGAATTAAAGTTATTGCTGATGAATTAGCAATCATCGACCACCCTGTTTCAGACGATGATTTGACTCTATACATCCTAAATGGCTTGGGTGTTGAGTTTAGGGACATCGCTGCTCCCATTCGTGCCCGTGAGACGTCTCTGAAATTCGAAGAGCTTCATGATCTACTTGTTAATCATGAAAGTTACCTTCGGCGGCTGGAGCAACAATCTGCAACTTCGTTTGTTCCCACTGCTAATTACTCTCATCGCTGGCATCCACAATCCTCCTTTAATTCTAGACAGTCCAGATGGCGTCCTCCAGTTGCTTCTCCACCTCCACGTGGCAACAATGGTGCTCACCGAAATGGGTCTTTTAATTCGGGACAAAGGAGGTTTAAACCAAAATGTCAATGATGTGATCAATTTGGGCATACAGCGAAACAATGCCCAAAAATGTCTACTTTTGACTTCTCAGCAAATTGTGCAGCCTCTTCTCAACGCAAAAATCATAAATGGCTAGTGGACTCAGCCGCATCTCATAATATGACTACTGATCTCTCCAATCTGACAATTAATTCAGAATATGACAGCACTGATGAAGTGGTAATTGGGGATGGATCAGGTTTGCACGTCTCTCATACTGGGTCCTTATCTATTAAAACGTCCAATCATGTCTTTCATTTACGTGACACTCTTTGTGTTCCAACCATCCATAAAAATCTTATCTCAGTTCATCATTTTACTAAGCATAACAATGTTTTCATTGAATTTCACCCTACTTACTTTTTGGTGAAGGATCGGATCACGGGGGCGATTCTACTCAAAGACGAATGTGAAGATGGAGTGTACCCATTTCCGGAATACCTACCCTCTATCAAGAAAAATATTACAGCTTATGTTCATGAACGTACCACAACCGATGGATGGCACAAACATCTTGGTCATCCATCATCTAAATTGGTTAATCATCTCATTCATGCTTTTTCCTTACCCATCAATAAAAATGGCCATTCCTCTTTATGTACTTCATGTTCTCAAAACAAAGCTCATTGTCAACCTTTTAATACTCATGGTCTTACTAGCAATATTCCACTTGAACTAATTTACACAGATGTTTGGGGTCCATCTCATGATATTGGAATTAATGGATTTAAATATTATGTTATTTTTGTTGACCATTATACCAAATATAGATGGCTTTATGCCATGACCCAAAAATCAACTGTTCAAACTATTTTTCCTCAATTTCGCAATCTTGTGGAAAATCGTTTCAACACAAAAATCAAAAGTCTTTATTCTGATAATGGTGGGGAATATATTGGTCTCAAAACTTATCTCTCAGTTCATGGAATTAGTCACTACACTACTGCTCCCCACACCCCCCAACAAAATGGTATTTCTGAAAGGCGACATCGTCATCTAGTTGAAACTGGTCTTACTTTGCTCACTGATGCTCATATGCCTCTTTTTTATTGGCCTTATGCATTTCAAGCTGCTGCCTACCTTATAAATCGCATGCCAACTGTCATCTTGAATAATAAATCTCCGTTTGAATTATTATTCAATCAAACACCCAACTATCTCAAGCTTAAACAGTTTGGCTGCCTTTGTTTTCCATTAACCCGACCATATAATAAACATAAACTTGAGCCAAAATCCAAACCGTGCACATTCGTTGGTTACAGTTTATCTCAAAATGCATATCTGTGCCTTGAGTCTTCTACCGACAAAATAATCACTTCCCGACATGTCATCTTTCATGAAACAACATTTCCTTTTCAACCGACCAGTCATTCCAATGTCAGTTCTTCTCCATCAACGGGCCAACACTCTTCTGTGTCAATCTCCTTACCAAAGTTATCATTTGATCCACCTCGTCCTAGCCCCTCTATGGATGTGGGTAATGAAGTCTTCACATCGTCTGAGCATGGATCGTTCTCTAACCCGTCTCCTCTCCAGGTAAGTACTCTATCTTCACCACTGTTTTTCAATTCCCCTGTTTCAATTGAATTACCTGCTTCAATTGACATACCTGCTTCTATTGTTCCTTCATCTGATGCAATACGTGTTCATACAATGACTACTATATCCATGAATAACATTTATAAACCAAAAAAAATCTTTTCTTGTTACCAAACATCCTCTTCCATATTCTCTGGAACCCACCAGTGTTACTGCTGCCCTCGCCGATCTTAGATGGCGTGAGGCCATGTCCACCGAGTTAACTGCTTTAATGCAACATAATACTTGGCAATTAGTATCCCCTCCTTCTGATTGCAATATTGTGGGTTGTAAATGGGAGTTTCGAGTGAAACGGCTTGCTGATGGGTCTGTTGAACGGTTCAAGGCCAGATTAATGGCCAAAGGGTTCAATCAGCGACCCGGTCTCGATTACAAGGAGACATTTAGTCCTGTTGTTAAACCGGTCACTATACGCACTGTGTTAACTCTTGCTGTAATGCAGGGTTGGACCTTGAGACAATTGGATGTTAATAATGCATTTCTACATGGGCATCTTACCGAAACAGTATACATGAAGCAGCCTCCTGGGTTCAGAAATCCTGACTATCCAGATCACGTTTGTTGCCTAACTAAGGCAATTTATGGCTTAAAACAGGCACCCCGTGCTTGGTTCTCTGCCCTTAAGCATGCCTTGACTGAGTTTGGGTTTCTTAATTCTAAATCAGATTCCTCTCTTTTTGTGTTTCATACTGGCTCCAATCTTGCTTATTGCCTAGTGTATGTTGACGATTTGATTATCACAGGCAATAACTCAGTCTTTGTTGCAAGTCTTGTTGATCATCTTGGTCAAAAATTTTCTATCAAAGACTTGGGATTACTGCATTTCTTTCTTGGTGTTGAGGTTATTCCCACTGCAGCCGGCTTGTTTCTGACTCAGCACAAATATATCAGAGACTTACTTGCCAGGACAAATATGGATGGTGCTAGAGATGTCAACACACCACTCTCAACATCGGTTCCCTTACAATTGAATGATGGGTCTTCCTCTATTGATTCCACCGAATATTGTCAAGTCATTGGAGCATTGCAATATTTGTCTCTTACCAGACCTGATATAAGTTTTGTTGTGAATAAACTGTCCCAGTTCATGCATCATCCCACACAGATTCATTGGACAGCAACGAAGAGGCTACTGCGATATTTGAAGAATACAATCTTCCATGGAATTACTATTAGTAACACATCCAGCAGACTGTTAACTTGTTTCTCGGATGCTGACTGGGCTGGTAATTTGGATGACATGAAATCTACTTCTGCCTATTTGTTATTCCTTGGCACCATACCAATTTCCTGGAGTTCTAAGAAGCAGCGTGCCATTACAAGATCATCCACTGAAGCTGAATATAGGGCCCTGGCAACAGCTGCTGCTGAAAGTGTTTGGCTACTATCACTGCTCCAGGAACTGAAATTTTGTTTATCACAGCCACCCCTGCTCTTATGTGACAATTTGGGTGCTACTCACCTCAGCTTTAACCCTGTGCAGCACTCCCGGATGAAACACATACAGATTGATATTCACTTTGTGAGAGATTTGGTTGCGAAAAAAATTCTTAATGTTCGACATGTCCACACCACTGATCAGCTCACAGATCTACTCACCAAGCCTCTCTCCAAACAACGGACCAACTTCTTACGCAACAAGATCGGCCTATCTGATGGTAGCCCGTTCTTGCGGGGGCGTATTAAGGAATCTGATTAGATCACATCACAGCACATTCAAATGCAGCTATTATCATAAGTCATGCCAGATTTTGTGCTCTCCATAAATATAGGATTCGTTTGAAATATTGTTATTATCTTGACTGTAAATATTCTTCAGTTACACACATATTTGAATTCAAAATTCAAGCTTCCAAATCTGTATAAATGTTACAGCAAATGAATAAGAAAAGTTGTGTGTTGCATTACAAAAAACATTGCAGTATAAGTTTCTATATCCAGATTGTAAATTCTACACATATGCTTGGTCTAAACCTGTTTGTTGGTTGGAAAGTAGCTTTTTTATTTAAAAAAAAAATAGTTCTGAAAAGTGAATTATTTTTTTATATTTTGCAATGTTATAGAAAATGAGTTAAAAAATACTTTTTTATATTTGACTATGCCATGAAAAATAAGCTAAAAATAACTCATAATGTTTTAATTTTTAAATTTGTTAAAATTGGGACAAAATCTAACATATGAAAAGGTTGAATGAAGATTAAATTGAAAAACTAAATTTAAAGGTTTTGATATTTTAACCCAAGTTAAATCAAATCACTTTTTTATTTTCTTTGTAAGATGTTATCTCAGTCTTATGACTTGGCTCACGGGTCCTTTAATATTAGATTTGATTTTTAATGGGTTGTCCATGTCTCATGATCTGGGTTACGAGTTTGCCGGGTTAACCCAATTGACTTAGTTTTTTTTTTAATTGATTTTTTTTAATTTCATCATTTAATATTGTGTTTGATTGAGAATTAGGCTTCATGATTTGTTTCAATTTGCTTTTTATTATGTTATCTTAACCTCATGACCCAGGTTTGACGGGTTAGCTCGAGTCATTTTTGTAGGTCTTTTTTATTTAATTTTATTTAATTTCATTCTTTAATATTGAGTTGATTGAAAATTAGCTAGGTTTAATAATTTATTTGATTTGCTTTATATTGGGTCATCATAGTCTTATAACCTGAATCATATATTTGAATTGTTAACTCAAGTTGATCTAAGTTAATACAATATGTTGTTATTTTAATATTAGAAAAAGATATTATCTTGAAATATTTTAATCGAGTTATATCAAATCAATCCTTACACGGTTTAAAAAAAAATTTAATTAAATTTTTTTATATATATTCAAGAAAAATTTAACATGAACCTATCAAATATCTAGTTTTGTCTATTTCTTGCATGCTCGCTGATAATCACAGGTCCGCTTGGCATGATCTGGCTACAGGGAGATTACTTCAGTGATATGAAATGATAGCATATCGAACCAACAATGCATGGAGAAAAACAAGTAAAATCCAGCAAAAGAGAATACAAGACAAGTCCAATTCAATAGATGCAGTTTACTGGAAACATGAAACAAGCAAGAGAAGAAGAAACATGCATTTATAAAACAAAACCAATTAATCTTAAGAAAATTTAACCTGAAGGAAGGGTCGGGAGGATAGTGAACAGACTAGAGAGCACATAACACAGGTTGTGCTCATGAGGCCATATATATATAAAAAAAAAAAAACGAGTCGTAATCAAATCTAACCTGAAGAATCCTGTGAGTCTCTGACAAACACTATCTAAGCATGGGTCATATGGTCATGAAGAATTGATCATCCACCACCATCACCATCTCTCACTGTCCCACTAGAACTGATATGTCCATTGCTTTCTAACCCTTTCTTCACTTCCACAATTCATCCATGCCAAAAATATCAGAATTTTGTGCATCAGTATCAAACTCAAGTACCGGCTTGTCTCCTTGACTGGCCCTCTCAAATGTCCCAACTAAGACTTTGTCAGGCCTGAACCGGTCAGCTTTCGGGATATTAATTAACTGCTCGTCTTGGACCAATGGGCGCGCTCTCTGAGCAAGTGCACCCAATTCCTGGTCTCTCCTTTCCTTCTCCTTTACCATAATCTCATTATGCAATTTTGTTCTCATAGTAACATCTTCTCTATTGTTCTGTTATGCAACATAAAGTACCTCGGCTAAGTTATTGAAATTACGACTAATTCTTGCAAACCATTACCATAAGCTGTCAAAAGTTTGGCACAACCCCTGGAATTCTTCCATTTAGAGATGGAAGGTGGTATTTTCCAGTCCTGTGTTTTATTCAACTTGACAGGCCGAGAAGGGGACTGGATTATAGGAACAGGTTTCATACCTGACGCCTTCGGAACGCTCTTATTTTTGTACTTAGCAGGTCAAATGGAACTATTGGCTTCTCTACCTTTCTCATGAATCTTTCTTTTGCACCTGATGATGGTTTGTGCTTGATATAACGCGGTTCACAGTTAAGCGACAGTGGTCTGGTTCTTAGCTTAACATTCACAATCTTTGCAAATGTAGCCTTTATCTTTTGCAAATCATCATCATCAAACAGACCAGGCTCTATCTCCTGTTACGTGCGACACACATGGTTACGTTAGTAGGAAATTGAAGCAGATATCTAAAAACCAGAAGGAAGACAATATTGCAAAATAAAATTTGGGTTGATCAAATTAATCAAAACAGTGATAAATATTTGCAAGGGTTGCACGAGTATTTACAGAGGGAGATTCGTACTAGTCCATGTACAACTCAGAATCCCGAACCAACTAAATCCCTAGCTGATTCAGTCCTGAGCAGACTTCAGTCCAGTCCTATACGCAGCAATTAAGGATGCAGAATCTTTTATGGGGTCCGCAACGCTGTATTAACCTGGGCTCTAGTCTTAGGGCTTTGCCGATAAGTTCATAGTTTCTTTTAGGGTGAGGCAAGAGAGCAGGTTTAAGAATTTAGAGAGTGTTTCTGTGACTGTTTCTATGTTTGAAATAGCCTAAGAAAAAAATTATTTATTTAATTACTAAATATAATTTATTGTTTGTGGAACCTAATATAATTTACATTCAAAACTCAGGTTTACCAAAAGCAGCTTCAAGCTATTTCTCCCTTCTCCTGTTGTCCTTACAGTGGAGAGTTCATGTTATGTATTGACACAAACTGGCTATTAAACTTCATGTCAAACATGGCTACATGGTGAAGGTCAACAATGGTTGCTGAATATTAAATACAGTGGCAGGAGTGACTGATATAATTGACTAAAATGGTGAGGATTGTCTCCCATATCAATTATAAAAAGAGGGTGCTAATAAGAGTTGAGTGACACAAAAATTGAGAGAAATAGAGAGAGAGAGCTAGAGAGAGTTGACTTGAGTAGAGAAGACTTTTCTCCTCCTCCTTGTTTTGTTGTTTATATTGTTTCTAAGCTTCATTAATACAAACCAATAGCTTCGTGGAGTAGGCAAGTTGCCGAACCACATAAATTATGTGTGTTTGATTTCTAGAATTTCCTAACAACCAGTATCAGAGTGTGTTCTTGAAAAACAAGGGTGTTTGATCCAAACCCAGAAATCAAAGTTTTCAATACGTGTTTTTGAACATACCATTGTCTAGGGGATGCCGACAGAAATCCACTAGTGAAACTCCGACGAAGAACTGACGTGTTGCATGCCCACACGATCCTGCACGTGCCTATGTTAGGACTGCCCATGCGCATAAAAACACCACACACGTACCGCGCTCTTTCTTCACCCGACTACCAATGACTAAATCGGGTGGACCCGCCACATCATCAACCAATCAACACCCCATAAGCTATTCAGCACAGTCATCTACCACGTCACTTGAACAGTCAGCAATCCATGTCAGCAATTGCCGCGTTAGCAAGCTTCCACGCAACACTATCATGTCATCGTCTGTGGGCATGTCGTGCTGTGTGGATGATATGTCGTCATTTGGGTATTGATCTGGTATAGCAGAGATATTGTTTCACTTGACATGTGGCTTCATCTGCACCATCTTTTGGTTCAAAAGTTTAATTGATCAAATTTGAGCCATCCAAAGTCTGATTTGGGTGATTTCAAAGTCGTTTCCAATGTTTCTAGCCATTCCAAACATAACCATGAAGTCAAATTCAGCAAATTCAAATTCTAAAATTATTAAAAATGGCAAATGACAAAAAAAAGCCTGCTAGAATTGAAAATTTTGATGAGACAGATTTTGAATATCGGAAAATGCTAATCGAAGACTATTTATATGGGAAGAAACTTCATCTTCCTCTGTTGGGGAGCAAATCAAGAATATGCAAGAAGAAGAATAGCTAATTCTTGGTAGACAGGTTTTGGGCATTATCCGACAATCCTTATCAAGAAGAGTTGCTCACAACGCTACAAAAGAAAAATCTACTATAAGATTAATGGAAGCCTTGTCTGGGATGTATGAGAAGCCCTCAGCAAATAATAAAGTGCACTTGATGAAGAAGTTGTTCAACTTAAAGATGACAAAAAGCACCTCTGTCACACAACATCTTAACAACTGTAATACCATCACAAATCAATTATCATCTATTGAGATTGAGTTTGATGATAAGATTCATACACTGATTTTGCTAGCTTTACTTCCAAGCGGTTGGGAAGGTATGAGAGCAGTTGTGAGTAACTCAACTGGAAAATCCAAACTAAAATATGATGACATCCGAGATTTGATTTTAACTAAAGAAGTGTATGGAAAAGACTCTGGTGAAAAATCGAGTTCAGCTCTCAACATCAACACTCGAGGGAGGAGATAAGATAAAGACTTATCTAGAGGCAGATCAAAATCAAGATACAGAACTAAAAGCAAGTTTGGACCTAGAAAGCAGGTTGAATGTTAAAATTGTGGCAAACTTGGTCATTACATAAGGAGTTGCACAAAACCAAAAAAACCTAAGGCTGACTCTGCAAACGCTACCACTGATGAGGTATATGATGCTTTGATTCTTGCTATATAAAGTCCAATTGATGATTGGATTCTTGATTCTGATGCTTTATTTCACTGTATACCACACCACAAAATGATGCAAAACTATGTTACTAGAGATCACAATGTAGTCTATTTGGCCAATGGACAACTAATGGATATCGTGGGGGTATAAAAGATGTGTAAATCAAGACAATGAATGGATCTATATGGAACTTACAAAATGTAAAACATGTTCCTAGATTAAAGAAGAAACTAATGTCCATTGGACAACTTAACGATAGTGGTCATTCAATCCTTTTTTAAAGGTATGTGGAAAGTATCAAAAAGAGCAATGGTCTTAGCTTGTGGAAAGAAAATCAGCACCTTGTATATAACCACAAAAGTTGCAAGCATTATTGCCTCTACTAAAGAAGAAAATCAAGAACAGTTATGGCACTGTAAACTCGGCCATATGAGTCAAAAAGGGATAAAGATACTTTAATCAAAGGGAAAGATACTAGAGTTAAAAAAAATGTTGATCTAAATATTTATGAAAGTTGTATTCTTGGAAAACAGAAGAAGCTCAGTTTTTTAAAGGTTGGCAAAACCTTAAGAGCAAGAAAGCTAGAACTGGTACATATAGATTTATGGGGACCTTCTCTAGTGGCATCTCTTGGAGGTTCTCAGTATTATATGACTTTCATTGATGATTTCAGTAGGAAGGTATGGGTCTACTTTCTGAAAAATAAATCTAATTTGTTTGAAACATTCAAGAAATTGAAGGCTATGGTTAAGACTGAATCGAGTTTAAAGTTGAAATGCTTGAGATCTGATAATGGAGGAGAATACATTGATAGAGGTTTCAAAGAGTATTGCGTTGTTAATGGTATCAGGATGGAAAAAACTATTCCAGGCACACCATAACAGAATGGCATTACTAAATGGATGAACAAGACCATCAATGAACGAGCTAAAAGTATGAGGTTGCATTCAGGGTACCTCAAATATTTTGGGCTGACGCAGTTAATATTGCAGTTTACTTAATCAACCGTGGATCATTAGTTTCTTTGGAATTCAGATTGCCCAAGGAAGTATGGAAAGGAAAAGAGGTATAACTCTTTCATATAAAGGTCTTTAGGTGTGTTTCCTATGTTCATATAGATTCTGATGCTCGCAACAAACTAAATGAAAAATCCAAGAAATGTTTCTTCATTGGTTATAGAGATGAAGAATTTAGGTTTCAATTCTAGGATGATCAGAATAAAAAGATTATCAGAAGCAGGAATGTGATCTTCAATGAGAAAGTTTTGTATAAGGATAGATCAAGTGTAGAAACAAATATGGTTGATCCAGATACAAGTCCATAAAAATCTAAATACATAAGATTAGAAGGACTTCCTAATGATACAAGTCCATAAAAATCTAAATACATAAGATTAGAAGGACTTCCTAATGTTACCGAGCAGAACAAAAACCAAGATCCTTTACAAGAAGATTCAAGCACATTTATACCCACTACTACACAGGAAGATACAGAGCCATGTGAACCTATTATTTATATGCGCAGGTCTTTAAGGACTGTAAAACCCCTACAACGGTTCACACTTTTCCTGAATTATATTTTGTTGATAGATAGTGGTGGACCACAAAATTATGAAGAATTATTACAAGATGAAAACTCAAGCATGTGGGAGTTAGCCATAAAGGATGAGATGGATTCTTTGTTGAAGAACAAGACTTGGGAGCTAACCACACTACCTGAAGGAAAGAAGGCTTTGCAAAACAAGTGGGTTTACATAGTAAAGATTGAGCATGACGAAAGCAAATAGTTCAAGGCAAGACTTGTTGTGAAAGGGTTTCAATAAAAAAAAAAAAAAAAAGATTGACTACTATGAGATATTTTCTCCAGTTATGAAACTCACAACAATCAGAGTTGTTCTTGGGATAGTAGCTGCAGAAAATTTACATCTTGAACAATTAGATGTAAAAACAACATTTCTTCATGGTGACTTGGAGGAAGACATTTATATGTAACAATTAGAGGGTTTGCAATACAAGTAAAGGAGAACCAAGTCTGCAAGCTAAAGAAAAGCCTATATGGTTTGAAGCAAGCTCCAAGACAATAGTACAAGAAGTTTGCCAACTTTATGTGTAGTTCGGGGTACACAAGATGCCAAGTTGATTATTGTTGTTATGTCAAACATTTTGACACCTCCTACATCATTATATTATTATATGTGGATGATATGTTGATTGCTGGATCTGGTATTAAGGAGATTAACAAGTTGAAATAACAGTTGTCAAAACAGTTTGAAAAGAAGGACCTAAGAGTTGTTAAACAAATACTTGGCATGAGAATCATCAGAGATAAAGACAAAGGCTTACTAAAGCTTTCACAAACAAAGTATGTCAATAAGGTTCTCAGCAGGTTTAATATGGATAATGCTAAACCATTAAGTACACCTCTGGGAATCATTTCAAGCTCAGCAAAGACCAGTCACCAAAAACTGAGTTAAAATATGGATATATGGATAAGATTCCATACGCCTAAGCTATCAGCTCTTTGATATATGCTATGGTCTGTACCAAACTAGACATTACCCATATAGTAGGAGTTGTAAGCTGATATATATGAGCAATCCTGGAAAGCAACATTAAGGGGTGGTAAAATGGATCATGAGGTACTTAAAAGGTTCCTCGGAGACTTTTTTTTATCAGAATGTAAGTATATATTTAGATCAAACGTGACAATGCTGTTAAAACAACAATTACAAAATCATATAAAGGGAAAAGGGCAGCATGCACCTCGAAACAAACAAAAATAACAACAAAGTGAACAAGCTCCCTAGAATAATTTATATGAGTCATGCAGGGCCGACAACATATTAAAAACTATAACATAAATGCACTGATAAAGTTCACCCATAAGTAGCTATCTAGAGGGAGGAACAGTATCATGCAGAGAAGCATGCAAAGCCATGCAACCAGTAAACAGTGGCAGGCAATTGTCTCCCAAATAAACTTTGTAAAGGAGTGGGGAAAGGATTAAACACAAGACAGTATCCATATCAGCTAGCCACATTGTAGGCTAAGGGGTTCTTTTCATGAAAATACAAGATTGTGTAAAACAGAATTTGGAATTTTCTGAAGCTAACCTCAACTGATTTAGCAATGTTGTTGAAAATTCATCTGTTTCTTTCTTCCCAAATCAAGTACACAAGCAGAGCAAGTGAGACTCTTCTCATTTGCGGTTCCAAACCTTTTTTTGTTGTTATTGAGGCCCCGAATAGCCCTATTCAAGGTTGACATTCTACTATGGATCTTAAGCTGGAATCGAGCCTTGCCCTATAATGAAGAAGACCAAAAACAATTGAAGAAGAGATACACATGAGATTCATCTGCATTCTGACAAAGGGGGCATAAAGGATCAGAGGATAAAAACTAAAGCATGCCTCTTATTTTAAGCTTTCCAACATTGCCAGCCATAGGAAGAAGTTGTGCCTTGGAAGAGACCATTGTTCCCAAACCACTCTATCACACTGGATAGGAGCAGCTTTATATCTAAAAAACTCATAAGTATTGGCTGACAAGGTCCCTGAGCCAGAGTGCCAGCTTGATAGCATTTCTTACACTACAGGGATCCCTTCTCACTGCTCAATTATTTTGTTTCGAAGAGAGAAGATGGACTTCCAAAGAGGAGAAGTTGTCTTCTTATATTAGAGAACCAGATAAAGGTATGGGGAGTGTAGTAATGATCCACCCATCGATTTCAAAGAGAGTCTATTTTCATATGGATGTTCCAGAGCTGCTTAGCGAAGAAGCTGGCATTTCTGGCTTTGATGTCAAGGACAGCAAGACCCCCTTCATTCTTCGGCAAACAAACTTGCTTCCAAGCCACTAGAACAGATTTATTTCTTTACAAATCTTTAGTCCATAAGAAATTACGATATAAGCTAGTAATCTTGCTAATAACCAAAGCTAGGATTGGAAAAATATTGATCCAAAACTAAACTATACCCTGCAAAACATATCTGATTAACTCAAGGTGATCAACATAAGAGAGGTGTTTACCTATCTGACTCTAAATTGATAATTCTAACTTATGCAGAAGAGGAGAGAATTGGCTAGCCAGCAGCCTGTACGAACTGAGAGGAACCCCTAGGTACTTGAAGGGAAAACTTCCTTTAGTGAATCCTGAGGAACGAATAATGGCCTGTTTCACATCACCTGAAACTCCAATAAAGTATATAGAAGATTTGGTTACATTAATAACAAGATCAGATGTCTCCCTAAAAACAACTAGTTGTTGAAGGAGAATACTAACAGAAGGCATATCTCCTCGGCAAAGCAACAGAATGTCATTAGCGAACGCTAGGTGGCTGATTCCAAGAGCTTGACATTAAGGATAAAAATGGAAGGCATAACTTTGAGCACTTATCTTCAGCAACCTAGACAAGTATTCCATACAAATAATGAAGAGATATGGCAATAGTGGATTTTCTTGCCGAACACCACACTTTCCTTTAAAGAAGCCAAACAAACTGTCATTTACATAAACTAAAAAAGAGGTGGTCTCAACACACTTCATAATAAGATAAACAAACCAATTCGAAAAACCCAAAAGCTGAAGAAGGTCACGAAGGAAGGGCCATTGGACAAAATCAAAAACCTTCTTGAAGTCTATATTAATGGTGTATCTAGGGGAGATACACTTCCGCACATCTGCCTAAGGAGCTCTTGCATGAGATTAATATTATCCGTCATATAACAACCATCAAGGAAAGCATTCTGAAAAAGGTTTATAATATCATTTAATACATGAGCCAACCACCCTACTAGAATTTTAGAAATCACTTTGTAGGTGATGTTACAACAAGAAATGGCCTTGTAGTCTGCTATCTAGTTAGCATTACCTGACTTTGGAACAAGGGCAATAATAAAGTGGTTGATTTTTTTTAGAATCTCTCCTGAAGTAAAAAAAAAAAAAAATCTTGAATGGCTGCACAAAAATCACCACCAATAATACTCCAAGAGTTTTTGAAGAAAGAAGTATACCCATCCGAATCATCCCATATACTAAAAAGAGCTTGTTTAATATCAGCTCCAATTACAGGAGCAAGCAGAAAACCATAAGAATCCACAGCAATGCAAGGACCATAATGAGCCACATCAGCACATGATGAGAGGGTAGGTTTGGAGGTTTCCAACAGCCCTTGATAATATGAAATAAATTTTCTTCCAACCACTTTACCTACGTGGTGAGTAAGCCATCACTATGAAGAATAACAGAGATATGGTTTCTCTTATGCTTCTGGCTCATCAAAAAATGAAAAAATTGGGTTCATGTCACTTTCTTTAAAGAATGTGCATTTCAGTTTCTGACCCAAAAAAATTTCTTTACTAATTTTAAGTTCACAAGATTCAACCTCTGCTATTTATCAAGCATCAGAGGGTGGGCATTGTCTTTGTCATTTTGTAAGAGGAGCTGAATATTATCCAGGTTAATTTCTATTCTAGCCACCCACTTAAAGATATGATTGAAATGAAGTTTCTTTAAATCCTTCAGGGCCCTCTGTAAAAGCTTTAGTTTTTTGCAGAGAATAAACATACGAGACCCATAAATATCTATGTTCTAGTGACGCGTGATGACATCAAAGAACTGAGGATGAGAAACCCACATATTAAAGAATTTAAAGTTCTATTTCCTATGAAGATTCCGAGATCCTAACTCGACAGAGGCTAGAGAATGATCTGAGAAAGCTCATAGGGTACCAAAATGAACATAAGTCTACTGTTACAAGGTGAACCAATAAGGATTTACCATAACCCTATTTTGCTCCAAAATGTGTCATTTGTCCATGTGAAATGATAGCTTGTAGAATTCAAGTCAGCTAGCTCAAGGTTTGCACTGCACTCCTTGAAATCTGATACCTCATAGTTAGAAACAGGGTTACCATTATACTTATCTTCATGGGAGAGAATGGAATTCAAATCACCAAAGAGTATTCATTGCGAGTCAGTGCTCCATCATTTTAAATCCTCCCACAGAGCTCTCATGGCAATAATAGTGTTAAAACTATATATAAAAGTGGCTGTAAAACTGTACTTGTGCTCCAGACTAATGATTTGAACATGAACCCATTAAGCAGAGAAATGAAGCAGCTCAACTTTCATAGTGTCGGGGTTCCACAAGATGACTATCCTAGGATTTATGGTCGCCTTACCATTACTAACATACTGACGAGACTTCAAACAAAATTTATGTATGCATGCAACTTTAGATAAAGTCAACTTAGTCTCTAAAAGACCACAAACATCAATTTTCTTACCCTTCATAAGGCTAGCAACCTCATGCTATTTGAGAGGGCTATTTAGCCCTCTCATATTTCAGCAGTAGACTAATATTGATAGGGAAGGGCGGGAGGTTCCCTACCACTATCAGAGGATCTGTTAGAATTATGTTGCACTGAACTTCTTATGAGCATACCCGATGCAGGTCTGTGGTGTGCCTTACTACCATTTACGTCAATTATGACTGCATGATCTTTCCCCTTAGTAGAGATAAATTGTTATGAAGGATGACTATTTTTTGCAAGCAGAGAACCGTTGTTGGAGAGGAATGCTGCTTATTACCTTTTTTCTTCTTCCTTATAGTTTCCCATCCATCTCAAGGGACAGCAACTGAAGCTTGGTCACAGTGCTGCTCTACTTGGGCAATGTTAGAAACTTCAGGGTCAGTAAGAGGATCAGCATAGGGACTTAGCCTCATAAAGACACTACCTTTGGTATTGTTCGTGATAGCAACATTTTTTGAACATGTCTTCTCTACTAGTTTAGTATCGACCTAACTTTTAGAGCATGCTCCAATTGAATGCCCAAGCACTCTACAGTGTTTACAGAATTTCAGGAGAGTCTCATAGATAACCTTTTGACAGAGAGGATTTCCATTGGGCAGAACATCTATGGAAGAATGGAGATCTTCAAGGCAAATCCACTTCCACAACAACTTGAGCATAGGACAATCTCTTATTGGTGGAAGTCAGTTTATCACAATGTATTATCTTACCAAGGATGCTTACAAGTTTAGATAAACATCTCGGTGTCCAGCATTTCTAAGGCAGATTTGGGAACTTCACCCACATAGGAACTTGTGTCATTTCAGAATAGGAGAAATCAAAGTATTCAGTCATGGGGTGCAAGATTAGAGGATGACCATATACTAGATAAGGACCCTCACACAAAACAAAGAGTTTGTCTTCTTTATTTTGAAATTTGTAAACCAACTAGCCCGATTCATAAATTGTGAGAGCAGCTTCACACTTCTAGGTGTTCCCAATAATGTTATTCAATGCCCAATAACCAGGGAATTTCCTAAACACATAACCCATGACACATAATTTCCAATTATCACTGGTATGGTCTAAATCTTTTACTAAAAGAGGACATGACTGAACAACATTATAGTTTAAGAAATGCATTAGCTTAGAGCAGATGGGAGTGTTACATTTAAAAGAGAACAGATCTCTCTATCTACCACTAGCTGAAGGAGGAGAATGAGATTTACCTGTTTTTTCAGTTTTTGACGGGTCTAAACTGACATCATTAGGGCTTGTAGATGGCACGGGGATGGCAAGAGACGGGGAAGAGATTGGATACTTCTCATATTCATCCTTTAAGAATGTGAAATCTAAGTGCTCCTCTTCAAGATCCTCTTATAAGAACAATCATCAACAAGAAACCCCTCAAGGGATGGAGATTCATTAGTCATCAGTGATCCATCCACCTTTATAAAAGTGCTTAGCCTTGCACCGCTAAAGGGCATGACAGTAGGGGGAGTCGAATCTAAGTTTGGTTTTTAGAAAACAGGGTCGGATAGAGTATCAAGAAAAGACTTTAGGCCTACAACCAGCGAACCACCTTGATAACTAAGAGATGCAATAGGAGCATGCAAAAGACTTTGTGTACGTGGAATAGTGGCAAAAAGTTTACGTTTGTTTCTAGCCATTTAAAAAACGGGTAAAAACAGAAGAAGAAATGAGGGGAGAAGGCAAGTCAAGAAAAAGTCAGATGAAGTAGTCGGCCATGAAACTTAAAGGAACCAGTTTCTTAGAGAAGGAGAGT